>ML258253.1:0-10727 GCA_005239495.1 Nicotiana undulata | reverse complement strand
GGGGAGGGGGGGGAGGCTTTTGTACGAACTTCTTTGAATCCAAACCCTTTAGAATCGGTGGTGCCCCCGAAATTTGATCAACTCGGGAGTTATACGTTTCTACTTTCTTGTCATTTGCTTTAATTTTCTTCTCCCCTAATTCGATTCGCTTTGTCAGCTCTTCAAGAATTTTCATAATAGCGGGGTTAGTCACCGATTTGATCACGTTTGACCTCTTCTGCCTTAAGAACATCTTCCAGTGAGGGCTCGAGTTTGGCCCTACTTGGTGTGTGGTTCTGATTTTGGAGTTGTGCTATTGCAGCTTGTTAAGACTGCAACATTTCGAATGTTATTCGAAGGCTGATCACGCCGTCTTCGCCGCCCTGTGTCTTTTGATTGGATGATCGAACGTCACTACGGGCGTTATTTTCGGGGTCGACATCCAGATTTGCGTTCAGGGCAACATGGAACTGACGTCGATGGGCTCTGCAACTGGTACTCCCTCGAGGTCAACCTAAGGCACTTCGTTCCCTGGGGCGGCTATGCTGTCATTTTCTCCATGAAAACCAAGGTTATTATCGGCCTGAGTGGGTACCGCTTGAGAGTTTGACATGTTGATCCCGAAATAAAAACGCTTACAAGAACAAGTGTAAAGTAGTGTGTGTTATGAAAATTAGTACTAGGAAATCACTATTATTCTTAGCCCCATGGTGGACGCCAAATTGTTTACCTTTAAAATTGGATAACAATTAAATTTATATGTGGTTTTAAGGATATATGACTTCACTTGGCACGAATTTGAGAAATATGAGAATTAATGTTAGAAATTGACTGTAAAATAAAGCAAACCAATATGAAGTGCAATTTGGCTCTTTAGCTGGATCGCCCTCGAACCAAATAAATGTATAATTGAAAAGGATGAACTGAACAACAGAATAAGAGAGCTTACTATATTGCTTTGTTATACGTGAATGTGTGAGAATGGGAGCCTAGGCATAACTGGTAAAGTTGTTACCATGTGACCAGGAGGTCACGGGTTCGAGCCGTGAAAACAGCCTCTTACAGAAATGTAGGGTAAGGCAGCGTACGATAGACCCCTTGTGGTCCGGCCCTTCCCCGGACCTCGCGCATAGCGAGAGCTTAGTGCACCGGGCTGCCCTTTTATATGTGAATGTGTGTTTACAAAATGACTGGAATTTTCCTTTATACAGTAGGAGAATTCTACTTATGATACAATTCTATATACAGAAAAAAATCCCGTGATTGGCTAAATAATCGTTCTTGATTTGATGCGTGCTGAGATTTCCGCCACGATCCTTGCCCGATCACGGATATCTCGGTTTTTCGCTATTCGACTTTAGCAGGCTTTCTTCGGCCTCGCTCGATGTCTATCTCGTTTGGTCTTGATCCTTCTATTCTTGACCTCAATTGGTTCTTCGAATCCCGAGCTCGGTACCGTATCTCCATGCCGCGGTTTGATATAACACGGGACTGGTCCTCGGCATGCCATTCTAGCCTCGATTATCCAAACAAAATCGGGCGAGCCCGGTTTAACCGTATACAAGTATATTTTCTTTAAATTGTTATATTTTTATTCTTCTTGAATCGAGCGGTTATCGAAAATAGTCTCTATATCCGCACAAGATAAGGGTAAGGTCAGCGTACACACTATCCTTCTCAGACTCCATTTATGAAATTATATTGAATACATTATTATTGTTGTCGTTGTTAGTATGGTATATGTTATCCCCTAGTAATTTTCTACACTTTTTATTACCTATGGTTAAAATGTTAGGCTTTTGATTAAAGTATCAATAATTGATGATCGATGTACTTATCAGTCAAAATCGGAAGTGAAATAAATGTCTTGAAAGTAAGCTGATTGTAGCTGAGCTTTATTGAAAGTTAAAATGGTCTCTTCGAGTACTCATTCCCCTTGGATACTTGACTTTTTCTTTGCATTATTTTCCTCCCCTTTAGCCCATATGAAATGGTTTAGAATGATTTGGCTTATTTTACACTAATAACGTTATGAAAATTTTATACTATCACTGAAATTTTACTTAATTTAGAAGGTTACTTATATTATTTTTGAGGTTATTAATTAATTTATTGTAACGACCCGGCCGGTCGTTTTGCGTTATCGGACTCCGTTTTCCTAAATGAGACTTCCCATAGCGGCTTCTTGTGATTTATGACTTGTGGGGACGGGTGGTTCGGGATTTGGAAGTGTTTAGGGTGCTATAGGAACACTTAGTTCCTTAAGGTTGGCATTTTTGGCCAAATTTGACTTCGGTCAATATTTTGAGCAAACGACCTCGGAATCAAGTTCCGACAGCTCCAGTAGCTTCGTATGATGATTTCAGACTTGAGCGTATGTTCGGAACGGGTTTCGATGACCCGAGAGAATTTCGGCGCCCAATAAAGAAATAAGAATTTCCTTAAGTTTGAAATTTGATTTGGAACGTGATTTTATATTATTGAGGTCCGAACAAAATTTCGGGACCGGAAATAGTTCCGTTATGTCATTTATAGACTAGTACCATATAAGATGCCACATGGCCATAATAGTAAAGTGTGTGAAAAGTGAGTAATATTTTAAGTAAGTAAAAATAATTCTTAATTATACGGGTAATTAATTAATCACCGAATAGAAAATTTATTACTTAATTAAATTAATTAAAAAACTTAGGATAAAGATGAGGAAAGTAACGTGGCAGCAAGCCACTACTAAAGCCTATGAATCTTAGTCATATTGGCTTAGTGGCCATTTAAAGTATAAGACATTTACGCAAGTATAAGACATAAATTTGGTTTCATAAGACATTAAAAAGTTGGTCTCTTCCTAAATTCTTACTTAAGACAGTTTCAAATCACACTACATTTCTAACATTTTTCAATACAACAATCAGACGGGAGTTTGGCACCTTGGCAACGAGAATTCTTAGAGAAGTCCCACAAAATTCCTTCAAACAGAACGTTAGAAATTCCTACAAAGTTTTCATCAAAAATTTCTTGCAACCAAACAATTCCAACGGGAATTATTAGCACCTTAGCAACGTAAAATTTTGCGATCCTAAGGAAGTACGGTGCAATCTTTTCCAAGAATGTATGTTATACAGATTTTTTTCTACTCCAATTATGAGTTCTCGGGTGTAGAGTTCGGAGTTGCGGGCGCGTTATTGGTCCGAGAGCTAGATTCGACACGAGGTGAGTCTCCTTTCTAACCTTATAAGAGGAAATTATCCCCATAGGTGTTCTACATGTTGTATGTAACTATTTGCGGGGGCCACGTACGTACCAAGTGACGAGAGTCCGTACGTGGCGACTATATTAAATATTGCTATGTCGGGTAGCCTTAGGATTCACAAGCATGCCTCTATGTGTCCTATTTGTACCTTGTATATGTGTTAGGAATTGTACAATTCTGCTGAAATGATATGGAAACGTAAGACATTATGATTTAAATCCCAATTGACTATCCGTTGTATTGGCACAGTCCTGTTGAGTTGGTACACATATGTACTTATATATATATATATATGCACTTGTTATCGAGTCAGCACACGAGTCGCAGGTATGATGCGCGATCGTGGGTCAGCTTATTACTATTATTATCGAGTCAGCACACGAGTCGCAGGTATGATGCGCGATCGTGGGTCAGCTTATCATTATCGAGTCAGCACATGAGTCGCAGGTACGATGCGCGATCGTGGGTCAGCTTATTATATCGAGTCAGCACGCGATTCGCATGTATGATTCGCGATCGTGGGTTAGCTTATGACCTCAGTCCTTATGAACACCCTTATGACTCCGACCGGTTGTCTTATGTGTGCGCATGACTATCTAGTTTTATTTCATTTGTATTGGCCCGACAGATACTTGGGAAAGAGGAAGGTATACATTGTTGTTTAGATTCGTTAGTTACTTGGATGTTCTGTACTTGACATGTATTTACTACTTACTGCCTCCCATGTCTACTGCATTTCGTTATATCCTGTTTTATATTATTACTGTTGGACCTTAATGAGTATCGAGTCGACCTCTCGTCACTACTTCTTCGAGATTAGACGGGATACTCACTGGGTACATATATGTATATGTACTCATGCTACACTTTCTGTGCATTTTGTTGCACATGTACCTTTATAGTACAGGGATCGACTTGGAGACTTATACGAGTTGCATTCATCCGAAGGCATTCCGCAGCTGCCAGAGTCTCCCTTCTTTGTTTTTACATTTTTATCTTTATAGTCTTTGTCCAATTTGTTTCTCGAACAAGCATTGTTAATTGTATAAATTCTTAGAAGTTGCTCATGTACTTGTGTCACCGGGTTCTGGGGATGTGATGAGATATATCTTATTACAATCAATTGATTTCCTGTCGTATTATAAAATGCAGATAAAGATAACGATTTCGAAAATGTTGAACAGGAAAGTATTTTAACTTATTTAGGGGTGGCTTGCCTGACAGTGATGTCCGGCGCTATCACGACCTATAAATTTTGGATCGTGACATTTATTGTAAAGTTACGTTTGAATAAGTTGATAATGTAAAAAAAATTATACTGTTAGTAGTGTACCAAAGTTAAGCTTGTATAGGTTTTATTTGAATAAGTCTTATCATTATTACTTCCTCCGATCATTTTCGCTTGTCCACTTTTGTCTTTGCACCCCACAGACAAAATAAATGAAATATATATTTAAAATTTTATCCATAATAATGACAACATTTCAAAAAATATTAGGAAAGAATTTGGGGACTTAGTAGTTATTGATAAGAGTAAAATAAGATTTTTTTTTTTTAAAAAATCTTTCTCTTGATTTGCTAAAGGGGACAAGTAAAAATAAAAATGTATTTTAAGTATAGTGGACAAGTAAAAGGCGGTATTTGCACCTATACCCGCTTTTTTGGTCACGTTTTAACTTATACTTGCTTTGCAAAAAAAAATTGCAAGCGTACCAACTTTTCGCATAAACTTCAGGCATACCGGCCTGAAGTAAGGCAATTACACAAACTTCAGCATCCTAGTAGACGGGCCTGAAGTTGTTTGTAATTGCTGAACTTAAGCATTTTACTAGCTGAAGTTTTGTTCTCTATTTGTTGTACTTAAGCATGTTTTAGCTGAAATTTTGTCCTGGATTCAATAGTTTTGTCGTAAAGCTTTTTCAAAAACTTCAGTAGAAGATGCTGAAGTTATTTAGTTCATTTGTAAAAACTTCAGCACTAAATAAGCTGAAGTTTTGTCCTGGATTCATTAGTTTTGTCATAAAGCTTTTCAAAAACTTCAGCAGAAGCTGTTGAAGTTATTTAGTTCATTTGTAATAACTTCAGCACTAAATAAGTTGAAGTTTTGTCCTGGATTCATTAGTTTTGTCATAAAACTTTTTCAAAAATTTCAGCAGAAGATGCTGAAGTTATTTAGTTCTTTTGTAAAAACTTCAGCACTAAATAAGCTGAAGTTTTGTACAGTAGCCGGAAGAATGAGCGCCTGAAGTTGTAAAACTTAGGATATAAGTTAAATAATTTTAAAAATATGGGTACAAGTTAAATGGGGGTGATCAAATAGGACGCCCCGTGCAATTTTTACAAGTAAAAATAAATGGAATGAAAAGATTCAATTCCAATTCATGAAGAGATTCCTTTTAATTACTCCCTCCGGTCCACAAATTTGCTTTTTTATTTTGGTCCAAAATAAGTGTTCTTTATATAATCAAGAAAGAATTCAATTTGTTTTTATAAAATAACTCTTATGTACATATTTCTAAAAAGTTTTTTTACTCCTCACATTAAATATTTGATTAAGGGTAGTTTGGTCATATTAGGTATTTTTATATAAAATTTAGTATTTTTTTAATGGGCGTGCTAGAATCAAATTGGTCACTTATTGTGGACCGGAAGGAGTAATCTTTAAGAGCTTGTTTAACGCTCCTCCCAATCTACCAGCTCTGCCTTCTCGAATTTAAACTTCATTTACAGAATGCAATAAGTTTTAGTTACCGTTAATTAAGTACGAAAAGGCTCTTCGATTGGGTGATTTAATGATTAAAAGCTGACCTTTTTAGGCTCCATTTGTTAATCAAGTAAAAGTATTATTAATAACTTGTCATATGCATTGTTGAAAGTAAATTTCGTCACTAATTAGTATTTGCAAAATTTCTTGGATTTATACATTCTATTTTGATGAAAGATAGTCCAACTAGTTATAATAATAAAATCATCTTTACGTTAACCATCCTTAGTAGATATTATAACTATCGAATCAACTAACAAGAATGTTCTTTTCAGAAGTAGTTACAAATTAGAGAATAACAAAAAATAATAAATATGCAACAAGCCATAATAATAATAATAATAATAAAAGTGCTTAAAATAATCCTATTTATTTCTTTTGGTGTTTTGCATATTTCAAACTAAGTATTTCATAATTGTACCTCCCAGCAGGATATGCTTTTGCCAGCTAAAATCATAGTTCGGTGGCTAACAAACTGAATATTCTATCTCCTATTATTGAATAATCAGCTTTAAATATAGGTTTTAGTCACAAGAATTAATCAGATAACAAAAATAATTCGAATAATTGCAAGATATTCTTTTTGAAGCCGCATGCAATGTACTTCGCTATCTCACAAAATCAGCTTTAAGTTTAGGCCTCTATTTTCCTGAACTATTATAAGTAACAGGTTATCTATTTTAATTTTCAGGTTACTAATTCTTTAATTATGACTAATTATGTATAGTTACCTTAAGTGACATGATGATGATAATATAAAAAGCTTTTACATTAGCAGTGTATAGAAATTAAATTCAAAAAGGAATAAAGTCACAACAAGAAGCATATTAATATCTTTTTTAATTTCAAAACTACCTAAAAATGCTTTTGAATGTTTTTCACATATTATTATGGATTACAAATAAATGTCGCAGATATTTATGCCTTCGTACAATGCATGGAATATATATTTGGGCAAAGTCTAGACAAAATCTCTCACAAAATCAAGCTTTTAGACGTTAGACCTGTATTATCCTGAACTATAGATAAGGTGCAATTCACGGAGAATAAAAAGAATCTATTTCTATAATGAATATAAACGCCATCCTTCATCTTGTATAAATAATTTGATTGGAAGTTATATTATTTACAAATTAAAATAACCGGACCACAAATGTTATATAGTATTTATATTATACCAAATATAAATACGTATGACTTATAGGTCACGTGTTCGAGCTGTGGAATTTTCCATTGATATTCGCATTAGGATAGATGATCACGCCCAACTCTAGTCCTAAAAAGAATAGCGGTCGCTGCAAATATAATCTGGTCTAAATGTTCGGAGTCGAACACTACAGAGAACTAAGGTTTAGCTACAAATGTTTACTATCACTAAGAATACAAGCTTGAACAATACCTAAGTTATAAATATTAAGATTCTTATGTCTAACGAATTAACTAACAAATTAAAGTAGTGAATTAATAAATAGGGATACTAAGGGTTGGAGACATGATTCGAAAAGCCTAGAGTTATGATTTTTTCAATTGTCGGAATCCTTCCCCCTACGTCTCCTACAATTTCGCCTAAGTATTTTTTGTTGATTATGAGCACTCGATTTATCGTAATTCTCTCTCGAGCAACTATAACAATTTACTAGTCATATTCTCTCGAATTACGCTAGCTTGCACCTTTTCCTCGCTCACTATGATCACGTCAGAGTTTCATTATCTCTAATTCCACTTTTAAAACCGTCGTACTAATCACTCACATACATTGGGAGTGATGTTGTTCGACAACAACCTAAATATGCACTCTTTCTCAAGCAATACATGATAAATAGGCGTAATTAATTGATGGTCATTCAATCAACAACAATAAACACGTAGTTGAACAAGTAAGGATATTCTAAGGCAAATTTATATTAAAACGTAACAAGAAATCATCCTCCAAAAGGTTCCATCAAACCCTAGAATAGAGAGTTTAGCTACTCATAATTATAGAAATAATCATCGTAATATTCAAAAGCATTAAACTACAGATTAAAGAAGAATAGAGAGAAAAACACTTGTGATTTGTCCTGCGGAGTGTTCCATAATATTTTGTCTCTCGGATAATGCCTCTTCCTTTAAAAGCTAACTTTAAGAGGTATTTTTTATATGGTCGGGGTCGAAGTCTACACGTCCAACACTAGTGAGGAAATAAAAGTGGCTTGGATAACATCGTCGACGTTGGGCATTGTCAGAGGCACCAACATCACTTCGCGAGGCACTATTAGAGGCGCCAACATTTTCCCGCGAGGCATTGTCAGAGGAGCCAATGACAGTGGCCTGGACAAAGCCTTGCACTGTCTATGGCCATGACTTTTCATTGCCTTGCACATCTTCTTTTATTGCTCCATTTTATAGCTTTGGGTACCATTTCGTGTAATTTTTCTCCACTTCATGTCCAGGCATTCCAACACGTTAAATAAACTCTATTAAGCTCAATTTTCGCACAAATTATCATCCAAACAACAAACAAGTAGGGTAAATAACGTCAAGTTATATGGAATTATAGCATGACATCAGTACCCCACACTTAAATGTTGCTCGACCTCGAGTCAACCTACCAAACACTTCCTCTTCAAGGATCCAACAAGTCACACATTAAAGCACACCTATGACCATAGTTGATAGTAACAATTAAGCTCTAGCTTATGCGGTCAAAATACACGTCTCATACTCATGCCCAATTTCAAAACATCCAACCCAGGAACAACATGATTATAACAATCTTAGCCTCGAAAACTAACTCAATGTCACAATGCACCTGAAGCTTGAATACTTAATATAACAGAGAGTTCTAATAATATTACCTATCCTTTGTGAAACCATGTGCCCTCACAATAATACAATGAGTAAGCAGTCCACATACAAATCATCCAAATCACATGATTGAATATATTCTAAGGACTCACACATATGAAGAAAAATCACTCACTCTCTCAAAGAAGTCACATGCACGCA
Organism: Nicotiana undulata; assembly: GCA_005239495.1. NCBI lineage: Eukaryota > Viridiplantae > Streptophyta > Magnoliopsida > Solanales > Solanaceae > Nicotiana > Nicotiana undulata. The sequence goes on along the minus strand of ML258253.1, from coordinate 1,746 downwards.
AAAGTTACCATAGGCTTGCCCGTTATATAAACCTCTACTAATATAGGTCCGCTCGGTCTGAAATCAACTAGGACTTTATTATTGTTGTAATGTGGGCTAAGGGACAAGTAGGATATATTAATGATATGATGGCTAACTCCTAAGCATTTTAACACATCATGTATCCAACTTTAAGTGCACAATTCCTTCAATCCACTTCAACCATCACAAGATGGCTCACCCAAGAATATTTTTCTTCTTCTTCTTTACACACTGCTTCAGATCACATCAACAACAACAACCACCTAGTAACATCTCACCACTGCTTCAGATCACATCCACTAGCAATAATAAGAAACCTTTATTTATTCATTTCTTCTTTCCATCTTTTTTTACCTTATCGCTAGTGGATTTTTATTTAAAGCACAAGTGCACATTTCTTCCTTCTATTGGTTCAACTCAAAGGCCACCACAAGTTTCCTCATTACTTCTTTCTAGCACCCTTTTTATATTTCAAGTGCTTTAAGAGATTTACTGATCGAAATAATTCAATTAAGAATAAACGGGGATATGCTTGTAATGTCAGTGCCAAAAGAAAGGCTTATAGGTTCCAAAGGGTAACTAGGGGTGATTTTATTTGTGATAGACCACAAAACTCAAAAAGATCAAAGAAAGCCTAACATCACTTTTCAAATCGAGCAACACCTAGGATTTCGATTCAATTCACACTTCAAGCAAGTACTAGACTCAAATGCAATAACATGGGTTATGAAAATAATTTACTTCACACATGGCACATGAATGCCTAAGGACGGTTTCCTTCGGACCCTCAATCAAACAAGTATTCACACAGCCAAGAGATATATTAAGCATAAAGCACAAAGTGAATACAAGTCAAGCAACCGAGACATAGGAGTTATACCACATTCTATTTATTTTTACCAAGGCATCATCATATATTTAAAGCTAAGGTAAGGTGAAACACATACCAGAACCTAAGTATGCAACCATCAACCAAGTCAAAAGGTGCAAATCACATAAGTTCTCCTCCTTTATTTCCTACATACTACTCTAAAAATAAAATAAAAATAAAAAATGAAATCTACTACCCGGTTCAAGTTACATCACATGAAAAAGAACCGAGGCACGAAGAAAAACACGGAGGATTATTACTACCTAAGGGAAGTAAAAGATATGTTTTTGAATTTTTCTATTATCTCATTTTTTGTATTTTTTGTTTAGACTTAAATACCTCAATAAAACTGTCTAGGAGATCTATCGTTGGGAACAATCCAATTTTTTTCCCCTAAGAAATCATCAATTAAACTAACACAACTAAAACAACATAGAAAGTCACCCAAACAATCTCCTCACCCCACACTTAAAGTTTTGCATTCTATCTAATGCACAACATAAATAATAAGAAGGTAAAAGGAACTCCATGATAGGCTAAAGGCCGGAACATTAGCAGTTCATGGGGTACTCAGACTTCTCCCCGGGTATTATTGCTTTGTGCATGCATCCCGCACTTAGTTCTAACCATCTGGCTTGTCATTGTATCCTTCCAATGGATTTGTTTCCCATACTCCTAAAAAATTAAAAACGACACTACAAAAATAATAATAAAAAAATAAAAAAATAAAAAAAATAAAGTTGTAAAGTTAGCCTCCCAACGAGCGCCTGATTCTTCCCCATTAGGTTGGTCCAAACTAAGTGTAAACCCTAACTCGTGAATTGTGATTTTCCGGCCAATTATGGCCACTGCCG
>ML258251.1:939-44500 GCA_005239495.1 Nicotiana undulata | reverse complement strand
GCTAAACGGGCCCCGGCTCACGGGCCCAAACCAAAGACCCGGCCCCCACGGGCCTAAAGCTCCCCAAGCCCGGGCCCCCACGGGCCGGCCCGCTTAGCCCGCTTAGCCCGCGGGTCCGGGTCGGGTTCGGGCCAGGCCCGACCCACTTACCACCCTTAACTTTGGATGTTTACTAAACACTTAGACAAGCAAAAAGGTGCTTATAAGCCAGTTTGATACCCTGCATAGTCTTCATTATTTTTTCTAAAAGGATAAATCATAGGTATTGTCAGCTGTTAGACTCCAATAAACGTAATACATAGTATTCGCTGAATGTAATCCCTAAATTTATGGGAGTGTTTTCGCCATTTCAATCTCTCCTAAGTTCCTTGCGTTAGAATGAAAAAAGGAAAACAATTGATTGCATTACGAAGTCCCTCCCTTGTGTTATCTTCCAATGATAACTCGGTATCAATTTTCTTTGCAATAATTGGCGCAAGCAAAATTATTAGATCGTTAGTTTTAGTGGGCTTTTGGCCATAGGAATTATAAAATTTCGGAAAAAAAGTGAATTCTTTTTTCAAGTAAAAATGGTAATTGAAAACTAGAGTTGTGTTTGAACATGAATATAATTTTGGGTTGTTTTGTGAGTGATTTAAGTGAAAATTTTAAAAAATAGTATTTTAGAAGTTTTTCAAATTTTTGAAAAATTACAAAATTCATCTTCAAGTGAAAATTTATGGCCGAACACTAATTTTGAAAAAAAATAATTAATTTTCTTATGTCCAAACGGGCTCTTAGCTTGGAGATCTCAAGTAAAATGATCAACACAATATTAGTAGCATTGAAAATCATTAATGGTGTTACAGCTCAAGACCTTTCCAAAAAGGTTAAGAAAGGTCAATGTACTGAAGTGTCAAAATGAGCATACAACAAGGAAGACAGAAACTAAGGGGGCTTTTGCATCTATACCCAATCTTGGGGTCACAATTAAACTTATATTCACTTTGCAAAAAAGTTTGCAAGCGTACTCACTTTACGAGCAACTTCAGCTTGTCGGGTCTGAAATTAAAAGAAATAATGCTTGAAGTGAAAATTGCACTTCAAATGCACTTAAGGTCAAATAGGTCTGAAGTGCAACCAATGGTTTCATTCACTTAAGGCTAATAAGTCTGAAGTGAAAAATTATATTTCAGATGTACTTAAGGCCAATAAGTCTGAAGTGCAACAAAACATTTTGCTACACTTAAAGCCAATAAGTCTGAAGTGAAAAATTGCACTATAGATGCACTAAAGGCCAAAAAGTCTGAAGCGCAACAAAGATTTTCATTCACTTAAGGCCAATAAGTCTGAAGTGAAAAATTGCACTTTAGATGCACTTAAGACCAAAAGTGTGAAGTGCAACAAAGGTTTTCATTCACTTAAGACCAATAAGTCTGAAGTGAAAATTACCCAGAAATAGAAATTTATTCTTCGAAATATAAAAATCCAATATACGATTTAATACCTAAGTGTACTCCTCAAATTTGAAACATAACCTCCAAATATCACCAGGAACAAACCCCAATTATCAATTTGTCAAAACAACAATAAATCTAATGAACCCATTTTACAATTAAGAAAAATAAGAAGAAACCCTAAGCAATAGTAAAAAATAAAGCGTTATAACAACTCACCATCGTAAAACATCATAAACTACATTAAAATTTATTCACAACCACCATATATAATCATTATCACCTGAACAAGAAGATGAAGGAGAAGAAGAACACAAAGGAGAAGGGGAGGAGAAAGAGGCCTGAAATTATTTAAAAAGTGGGTACAAGTTAAATTTTTTTTAAAAAGTGAAGTATAAGTTAAATGTGGGCGACCAAATAAAAAACCGTGTAATTTTTACGAAACTAAAGCGTGATTTACAGTGTAAAAGGATCTATCTGCCATCACACAGGAACAAAGCCTTGAAAAATTAGTGATATATCAAAAAGTAATGACCATCTTGGTTTGGAAAAATCTTCTCTTTGAAGTATTATTTAGTAATTTATTTTACATTTAATAGAGTCAAACTAGCCATTACTTAGTGTTAACTAGCAGTTTGAGCAACCCCTATATAAATATGGTATTTGGAGAGCTAAAAACACACTTCCTAATATAATTCTCTTAATCATGTTTTCCTCCTATATATGCTTCTTAAAGATAGTGTCCTTACACGCCTCAAGCTAATTCTTATTCTCCATAACTAATTTATCCAACACAAAGTCGACATAGGCAGAACCAAAATGTCAGTTAACACCAGCTTCTGCAGCACGGCGAGGCTTGTTTTTCCTCCTATGACGGAAACCATTATTTGACCTAGTAGATTCATCAGTACTTGATCTTGTTCCATTACCATTTTCTTCTTTAACTGAATCATGCTTTTCTTTCATCCTGAGTATTCCGATTCCTCTTCTTCCCATTTCCGTTGCAGAACTTTTTATCTCCAAGTTTAGAATTCCACTTTTTTCATTCGCAAAATCTTCCTCTTCAATCATCTCAACTGCTTGTTCGTCAATGTCATCTTTGAGTGATTTTTGTGGCCTTCGGATTTTCTCTTCCTCGTCACTTCCTGGATCGTCAGGGTCAATTACAGTCAACCTCTTACCCTTTCCTCTTCCTCGACCAATTGCCTTGATAACCCCAGGGTTTAACAAACTAGCAGCAAACACTCCTGCTAAATAAAATAAAACAGGGAGGCATGAGTCAACTATGTTTTCCAATGGAAGATTCAAACAGAAAAACTTTACAGAAGGATGTTCAAGTTATCAATAGAAAAGTGGACACAACACTTAATAATCATGGGTATGCCGACGATCAAAGTATATACAATCTCTCTTTTTTTCCTTATTGTTTTTTTCCAGGGATTACATGCATGGGAGGTGAGAATTGGCTGTCAAAAAAGAAGGCAAAGCTACCACTACAAAAAAATTAACCCGGAAAACTTAAGTCAAGACCTCCATTCCCAGTTAACTCTGATTGTTGTGAGGCAAAGTTTGAGTTGCTACATGATCGATAAATACCCCAAGTTGGAATTATCCTCCCGTTCCTAAATTTTCACTCTTTTCCGTACTATTCCACACAAACCAGAAACCAAATTTGGAACAAAGAAAAACAGATTTTGATGTGTGGACGACCTAATTCAGAAGATGATGCATACATATATGTACTCCCAACTATGTCTAGCTTCAGTCAGTGTATTTCAGCTATTCTCCTGCCTCCACCAGTATCAGTCTGAAAGAAAAATGATTAACTGTAGTTACTCTCAAGAGGTGACATAAAAACTGCATAAAGTTTAAAAGTAGGCAAGTGCAGATTTGCAAGGCTCTTGCTTGTTGCATAAGTTTAAGCAACTATGATAAGCAATGCTAAGTAGTAATAACAATGTGTAGAAATAGACTCAGTTGTACTGTTCATTCCGAGTTAGAGATGTAAATTCTACGCACTAAGCCACAAACAGCTTCACATTACGACTAAAGCAACACTTGATTGGGGTGAAAGGAGGAGGTGGTGAGCAGAAGTAAAGGGGAACGTACAAATCATTACCCTGGCTTTGTAAGGAAGTGAAAGAGGAACAGAAAACTACTTCAGATTTTTCATCGATGGAGAGGAGGAAGTATAACAGTTTTGCTTCCATTTAAATTGTAGTAAAAAACTGGATGCAAGTACCAATACATCACCTAGAGAAGGTAATCCAATTATATTCTCTTCAGACTCTTATCTTTCTAGGAAATAATCAGTTTAAGCGAAACAAATATTTAGTATCACGTCCCTTGTGTCCATCCCAGCATAGCATTATATTTTTTTTTTTAAAAAGAGAGATGAAAGTTGTTTGACATCAATCTTCTTCAAGTAAATCACACCTCTTGGTCACAAGACTAGCTGGTCAAGAATGAGAAACATATGAAATGATTCAGATCCCAAAACAGATACTAGGACAAGATTGAGAAAAAACAATGAAAGGTTAGACTGTTAGTTGGAGTTTGCACAGAAGTATTTAGAGCACAGTTTGGCTCTAACCAAAATTAGTAATGCTCCATCTATGCCAAAGCTTCTGGAATACACTGAAAAACACAGTACAGCTAGTTCTGAGGATATGATTGCAACATAGCATCCAAGAAAAGAAAGAAAAAGAACACAAATAACACTACTGATCACTCGATCAGTGCAATACTAGATAACTGAATAGTGGACTTCACAGAGTTAACCAGTCAACTAAAACTCAAAGCCGAAAGATGGACTTCATAGAGTAAATCACAAAATAACTTGACCAAATTAAAAGGCTACGTCAAGGTGAAAGAGTATAAAGAACTTAGAGCAAAGGAGCACCAAATAAGGAAGAAATTCAAGTAAGACTACATCAATCCCACTTGTTTTTAAAAATGATAGTTCTTTGTTTTTATTTGGGCAAGAATGAAACGTTAGCAGATATGCGCTCTCTCAATGCAGCCCACGCTACTTAACATATCAGCAAAATTTCCAACTCGTGAAAGGGTAAAGCCACATAACAGAGAGCTTAGAGCATTTAGCTGAGTGCAAAAGTGTATTATATCATGGAAACCATGTTCCTCATTCCCGATACACAGGTTCTTCAGAAAAGGATGTGAGACCTTGAATAATCATTTTCAACTTATAAGCACACTTTAAAGGCAACAAAATCACACACTATTGCAAACAGCAAAGCATGTATATCTTATATGTTCTTACTTCTTACCATTATCTAATGGTTTAAATTCAAATTTTGCTTCACATTCCTTGATCTATTTCCGCATATCATCTTATTCTCTAAAGCCGACTGGAACCAGGCATCTTATTTAATCCCTTGTCCTTCATCACGCTCCTCACATTCTCAACATTTTCCCACTCTCCTTCAGCAGCATAAATATTTGAGAGAGCTACAAGACCTTCAGGCTTCTTCAGATCCATGTGCAATATATCCTTAGCCATCTTTTCAGCAAGATCTCTCCTTGTGTAGACCTTACAACCACTGAAGAAAGCCCCGATAATTGAATCTGTAACTTCTGTTGGCAAATCTTTGATTATATTGTAAGCCTCTTCCAGCCTCCCAACACGACACAAAAGATCAATAACACAAGCATAATGCTCTTCCCTTGCTCTAACGCCATAAGACTCCTCCATGGACCAAAAGATCTTCAAACCTCTCTCAACTAAACCAGCATGACTACATGCAGAAAGAAGAGTAGTTAATGTTACTTCATTTGGCAGCACTCCTTCATACTGCATCTTCTCAAAAAGTTTGATTGCATGTTCTACTCTGCCATGTTTTCCATAACATCCTATCATAGCATTCCATGATGCAATATTCTTGAAAGGAACGGAACTGAAAACATTCCAAGCCTCTTCCACACTACCACATCGACTGTACATGTCAATGAGAGCACTCGAAACAAAGACATTAGCAAAAAGCTCTAATCTATATACTAAGCCATGAATTTCTTTCCCCCTAGAAACAGAGTCAATCAACCCACACACAGGAAGAAGCCCAGTGAGAGTGACTTCATTGGGCTTAACTCCTGCATCCAACATGTCCTGAATTAATGCTAACGCTTCAGTCGATCTGTGGCTTTGAACGAACCCCGAAATCATGGCATTCCAAGTAACCAAATCTGGAGTCAACCCCTCTTTATTCATTTTAGAGAATAACATGAAAGCTGTGTCACAATCTCCTTTCCTAGCATATCCAGCGATCATTATGTTCCATGTAAAATCATTAGGCCTTATGCCTTCTAACCTCATCTTTTCAAACAAAATAAAGGATTCTTCTATTTTCCCCATGTTAGCATATGAATGTATCATTGATGTCCAGGATACAATATCTCTCTCAACCATTACATTAAAAACTAAACGAGCATATTCTGTATTGCCACATTTACCATACATATCAATCAAGGCATTGGCAACCGATAACTCTGACTCAAATCCCATTCTATATATCATACTGTGCACTTGCTTTCCTTTGTTCAGATCTATTAGACCAACACATGCTTTCAACACAATAGTAAATGTGTACTTGTTTGGAATAATTCTTGATTGTTGAAGAAGAGAGAAGTAACCAATGGATTTCTCAGGGTAGCCATGAAATGCGAAAGCTGAAATCATCCAATTAAATGCAAAAATATTCAGGTTTCTGGTTCTTTCAAACACAAAATCAGCTGCACCAAGATCCCCACAACTTGCATAGGCACCAATGAGCTTTGAATTCAGTGACAAAGCATTCATGTCGATGTGCGATGTTAACATTAGTGCATGAATTTGCTTGCACGGTTCCAGCAACTTAGCTTTCAAACATTTTTGCAATAATAAGCCAAAACTGCTTACAGACAAGTTGATTGGGGATAAGAGGCACAGATTCATGTCTAAAAGGAAATCCGAAATGGTTATCATTCAGATGTTGTGTCGATTCAATATTCTACTGACCAAATACTGACTGGAATCTGCAATTGTAAGACCGTAAGATAACATACGAAGTCAAATATGATAATACCCAACTCAAAGCCCAAAAGCACAACCTTTAACATCAATCTTGCCACATTCAACCATGAATGCGAGAGAATCAAATTCCCATTCCTAAGCACTAAAAGATGTGAAAGCAAATTTCAAAAGAAGGGCATTTCACCCTGGAAAAGTGGAAAGATCTGTAGAGCAAGGGAACCAAGGTCTTTAGTCCAATAATTCAAGATTCCTGAAACCAAATCTAAATTGCTGATGACAAAACCACAGAAGCCTCAGTCCCTCCCCAGTCCCTACATCTAGTACATATATTCTGCATTTGTAAACTGAAGACTAGCTGAAAGACATAAACTGCTTATTAAAGAGTAATAATATCCTATAGCCAAGGGTCGATGTAGTTAAAGACTAATAGGTTCATCTGAACCTAGTAGCTTCGGCTCGCAGGGGCGGAAGCAACATTTGAGTATCGGGTTTATTTGAACTAAGTACTTTCGATGGAGCATAAATTATGTGTAAAAGTTCACCAAAAGTGCAACACATAATAGATATAAACCCTGACTATAAAAATATAACGGGTTCAATGCCAAAAAATATTAAAAGCCGAACCCATATATTTTAAATCCCGGATCCGCCTCTATTGGCTCAGACCTTGTTTATGGGTTAAAAAATTCACTAAACAAGTACAAAATAGTAGATTTTGAACTCAGTAAAGTGACTGAGTTGTAGTAGAATTCTAAACTCGAACCCATAATGTTCAAATTCTGGATGCGCCTTTGCAGATAAAAACCTCATTGACATGCAAATACTAACTAACAAAAGAGACATTAGATGCAGAAGATTAGAGCAGAATTCAAATCACAAGCAGCTATCAAATTCAACGTCAACTAATACTAACTTATATAAAATCTCAAAAGGGCAGTGGAGAAACTGATATATGGGAACTCACCGAATGAGTCATTAGAGTAAAAGTGAGCAGTCAAAACATGAGATGAAACTCCAAGAACACAGTGACCTAGAATTCTTTTCCTCGTTTATGTAGCTTTAAACAGCTAAAAATTAACAAACATTTTTTTTTTATATGGGTCAAAAACAGATCCAGAACAGTTATCAACCAGAATATAGACTTGGAAAAAGTAAGCTCGGCCGTCAACTGAGATGACAGTAAAGAGTCCTCAGATATGGAAAGTGTGTGTGTGTGTGAGAGAGAGAGAGAGAGGAGGGGAAGTAAGAAGAGAGGAAAGGAAATTTTCTCAACGGTTCTATAAAGCCTCTCGAGCTGTGAGTAAACTGTAGCTAAGAGTAGGGTACTCTCTAATCTCTAATCCCCTTTCTTGGAGCCATGAGTCTTATTGCGTTTGGAATTGGATCCGTTTATCCCAAAATGAACCAAACCAAGCAAGTCGCTTCTTAAAATATTTGTACCAAAACAAACTAATTAAGTTAGATTTTTATCGATTTCTATCGATTTTTGGGGGTTTTCAGTTATTCATGAATTTTTACTTAAATATGAGTACACTACCAAACACATATTCCGACGATTATATTTTCAACGTAACACTATCAAACCAATTGATTTTTGAAAAATCTATCATTTACTAAGATATATAGATGATAATTGAATCATATAGTGATGAATATTTTAAGTACTCAATTAAAAATTGATTATTTTTAACATGAAATAAATTTTTTTACATAGCAAAAGAAAACTACCAATGAAACTAGAATGTATGTACCATAAATTTTTAGAAACTTTATATAAAAATATACATATATATAGGTATAATTATAAATTTAAATAGCTACTTCTATAATCGATTTGGTTCGATTTTTCGGGTGCTTATGAACACCCTAGTTATGTTACTTAGGTGCCTCGAATCCACGGACCCAATTGTAGGTGAAATGCTGACCCAATAATTTTGATGACTTTTGATGCTGGTGATAAAAAACAAATCATAAAAATTTATGTCACTAGAAATCATCTTGTTACGATAAAGTAGTAAGTTTAAATTGAATTATTTCTAAAGTAAGTATGATATTATTCATTTTGAGACAGACTAAAAAGAAAAGCTTAATACATAAATTGGGGCAAAATGGTAGATTCTTGGGGGTTCCCACCCGCAATTTGATATTAGAGAGAGATTAATTTAGATTTGCATTGAAGAATACCACAAAGGCAACTCCATAAGCAAAGCAATACATTAGGATGGTTTGGTTGAGAGTGTATTGGCATAAAACATAAACGTAAGCGTAAAATAATATATTAGTGTTTTATTGACCATATAAATAATGTAATGTTTGAATTAATCGTATAAGAAAAAATAATTGACGTATTTTCCTCATAAAATAATACCACAAAATCATTAAAATTGGGTGCATTCATTTCTGATATTACAGTTAATCAATGAGTCAATCCTATAGCCAACATTACAAACCATGCACATAAGATTACTCAAGCATAAATATTTATGTATGGACTCTCCTGTTGCTCAAGAAGAAATGAAACGAATATTCTCAGGCAACAGAGAGTACTTTTCATTAACTTGAAAAATATACAAAACGAGCTTAATACAACAAGTTCAAAGCTAGTTTACTACAAGAAGTGACCTTTGTACCAGTTGGAACTGTGCAACTATTGAAAATCCTACTACCTTGCGAACGATAAAATTAAACCAAAAATTATACTAGAAAAAACCTCATCATTTAACTGACTTGATTTTCTGGTCAAAATCATTGACTCAGTTCTTGATTGATCTTGAACTGTATATAACCATGAACTGAGTAGTGGAACACACTTCAACCGAAAACCAAATTTCCAACATAACACCAAGAATTAGCACTTTTCCTCTAGACACTAATTCCAACTATTCTCAAGAAGATAACTAGAAGCAATCTCAAAAGAAAGGCTTCTTAGACCAGTACTTTCTGGCATGTTATTCGAAGGAAAATGTTCAGTGTATTGACTAAAGTTCGCCATTTCCAGTAATGGAGTAGATTACTATGGAGAAAAAAATCTTTGAGGTTCTAAAATTTTGCACAGCACACTTTCAGCTAGCATAAGTTTGGTCATTGCTGTCCAGTAAGAAAGGCAGCATTACTTCACTTCTGCTAATACAAGGATGGCATGTGGAGATGGGCATATGAGGTTGAAGAGACCTCCTGGTTCATAAGAAGCAGCTCTGGTTTAAATAGGATACTGATGTTATTAACTTAAAAGCTAGTTAGATCCTCGTTTAGCACATTCTTCAGCTCGTGTTAGTGCATCGGTTATAACATCTATTGTCCAATCCTTGACATCTTCCTGCATATAAGCGATCAAACAAACAGCATACTCATTCAAAATTTTGTCATGCCACTGAACCAGCAAGAATTTTGAGGGTGGGGGATAATAAGAAGTATCAGAAGAAGAGAAGAATAAATGATAAGTTACCACTTATAAGGTAACATAAGATGTTTAAGACATCTGAAAGATTGGAAAATGAGTAACAAACTGTGTACTGCATAATCATGTTAAATTCACCATTGCCTAATCATTTAAGCAGATGTCTTGTGTGATCTTACGACAAAGTTTCCAAATAAGACATGGCATTGCTCTGATCCTGACCTAACACAAACCTGACACCAGACAAAAGGTAGAAGTTCAATTGGAAAATGAAGGTCTCATTAGTTTTTTCATATATATATTTCCAGACTTCCACTAATTGGATAGACTTTTCCCCCCAAACTACACCTGTAATGTTTTACCGGGAACTGAAACTTAGTAAAGAAGTTCAATTGGAAAATGAAGGTCTCATTAGTTTTTTCACATATATATATATATATATATATATATATATCAGTGTTGTCAAAGGCGCGCTTAAGCCCTGAAGCGAGGCTCAAAACATGTTGAGCGCTTCGCCTCGCTTTGTGGGCGCTTTAGTATCACATCAAAGCTCTAAGGCATACTATTCCTTGCCAATGAGTGTAATCATGAAAAGACGGTATTAAACAATTGATATTTCACTTTATCGTAATTTTTTTCCAATTTCTTTGTCCATATATTTGTTATTCATGCTTATAATTATTAGTCTTGGACTACATATACATATTTTTACTTTTTCTCCCGTTGCGCCTTTTTTCATTAAAGCTCACGCTTTATTTCCGCTTTGTGCTTAAAGCCCCAACAGACCTTAGAGTTCTTTTGCGCTTTGTGCCTTTGATAACACTGATATATATTTCCAGACTTCAATTATTCCGACAGACTTTTTGTCCCCAAACTACACCTGTAATGTTTTACCAGGAACTGAAGCTTCAAACTTAAAATAAAGCTTCAACACCTGTAATATAGTTGAGAGTTCTCCATTAGCCCTCATAACTTGATGGCCTTAATAGCTGGTTGCCTTTAGATGTGCACTACTTCCAACATTTCTGGCCTAAATCAAAGAAGAGCTGGACTTTTAACATTCCAACCAAATTGTATGCGAGGATTGCAGATATTAAGAATGTCAATACTAGGAAATTGTGATTACGACACATTAGAAGGAGGATCTGAACAGTGAGGACTGAGGATAAAGCAGTTAGAAAGGAAAGAAGCAATTCATAGAGGAGAAAAAACTCAAGGCCAGGTTAGCAACAGAAATATTTGGACTGGGATGGGTATACAGAAAGAAAAGGGTATTGGGAAAGAAAATTGAAGCCAATAGAAAGTGAGAAGAGAAGATGAAGCTAGGAACTTGGTAAACCTTGATACACTGGCAGTCGGAAGGTCACTGGAAAGCGACCCATGTGCCGGTGTGTGAAACTCCGGTGAAGGTGATGGATGGCAAGTGAGATACATGTGTGTGGCTTCCAGGACTGGGATTTTGAGGTTGGGGTCACTAGCGACTGGGTAGCTTTTCTAGGAGGGAGTTGAGACTCAATACTCGTCTGAAAGAGATTTCCTTTCTTTCTCTTTTCTTTTTTCCTGTTTGGAAACAGATGGAAGAAGATTTTTTCCAGAGTGAACTCAAACCCTTGGCCCTGATACCATGTAAAGAATAGGAGAATGAATTGCTTGATTATCTCCCTCAAGCATGTTGAGATTTAATTGTAGCATTTACAAGCAATATAGAATAGGGGAAAAAAGCAATTCATATTCCTAATTACACAATTAAAGGCAGTCCACGCTTTTCGCATATTTACGAGGTACCAATTCTTGTCATATTTACATTTTTTTAATATTGACTTTCTTAACTGGAGAAAGAAAAAGAGAAGAAATATTAGCATCCAATGAACAAGGCAAATCCAATATTGGTCCATGAAAATGAAAACACAAAAATCCACAACGAATGCAGTTTCTCTTATTCCATTTTCTACGGAAACAGGGATGTCGAACACCTAGAACTCCCCTTTCTTTTCATTTCCAAGCTTATCCAAACCTCTACTGATGCTACATCCGTTGTCCATCAAAAGATGAAAAGTGAACTTAATCAGGCACAAGGTTGATATGCATAGTTTTAGGCCAACAGGCAACTGACGTGACAAAAATGATAGTTCTCTAAATACTACAACGCCATTATAGTCATTATCGTGAATATGATATTCTGCTAGAAATTGCATTCACTTTCGACTGGAAGTCTCACAACTATAGGAAGCTTTCTGACCCACTTAGATTGTTCTCTAAAACGTTAGCAGGAATAGTACCCCCCACCAGATGAATAAAAGCTTAAAGCAATAATGCACTTACCATCTTCAAAGGTTCCCCTGTCCTTAGCCTTGCATTTGGACGAGCAAGTTTAGATTCAAATGGAGTTCTTGGTCTCACGTCTTGAATTGATTCCCATTCCTCACGGGTAAGCATCCTAACTGACCCTTGACCATCAGGCGCATTCTTTATCTTTCTCTCAATCATTTCTTGAGACTTCGAGTCATCGTACTGCATGCAAACATAACTGTAGCTTATAAACTACACAGCTGAAAAGCATACAAGCAAGTTTCTTATGCCAAAGAATTGAAAGTAACTTGGTGCTTAGTGCAAGCCAATGATGGCAACTTTGAACTTTGAAGTCTGCAGATTCAGTTAGCTAAGTTACATCAACATCCTCTATCAATATTAACAAGATTCCGCTTAAGTTCGTTTACATGGCAACAAATGTAATAAAAAATAAGTAGCATCTATTCAAACCAAGAAAACCAAAGGTATTTTACAGTATAAGAGTAGTTGTACTATTAACATTCAGTTTCTTTGGTAAGTTACAGTACTAAAGTAGTTCTCCAGTTAAGATTATGAACATCAACGAAACAATCAAGTTATTTTCACATCACTCCAACAATGAAACAACACAAAACTTTTTCAGCTATCACTATCGCCAAGCTTACCTTCTATGCATTACTACAATCCACCAGAATCACATCAACAAATGAACATATTAGGCTTCATCCATTTCAAGGTCATCCGAATTTCAGCCAAATACTAAAAGGATTTAAGTTATATACAATTGTTAGTGTAAAGAATTTTTACACTATCGGTTCAATTTAACTGGCTATAACAAGGTTCTTATTCTATTTTTGAAGTTACTATATCAGACATGTTATGTAGAGTTACCTATTATTGTAGGTCAAAATTAACACGATCTTGTATAAATCTATACACTATCACGAATTTCTTTTATAATGGTGGGGTCCACACCAGACCAGCTTACATGCACCTCGACTATTCCAACGTACCTACTACCAAGAAAACCAAAGTTATTTTACAGTATTAAAGTAATAGTACTATTAACATTCGGTTTCTTTGGTAAGTTACAGTAGTAACGTAGTTCTCCAGTTAAGATTATGAACATCAACGAAACAATCAAGTTATTTTCACATCACTCCAACAATGCAACAACACTAAACTTCTTCAGCTATCACTATCCTATCCCCAAGCTTACCTTCTGGTGCATTATTCCAATCCACCAGAATCACAACAACAAATGAACATATTAGCGCTTTGTCCATTTCAAGGTCACTCGAGTTTCAACCAAATACTAAAAGGATATAAGTTATATACACTGACAAGGTAAAAAATGTTTACACTATCAGTTCAATATAACTGGTTATAGCAGGTTCTACTTCTTATTCTCTTTTCTATATTAGGCTTGCTACAAAGAATTACCTATTAATGTAGGCCAAAGTAACTTGATCTATACACAGTCAATTCATAGAACTTAAACTCCTAAAGATTTTTAAGTTATATATACTGACAGTGTAAAAATCATTGTTATTTAACTGGTTATAGCAGGTTCTTTTCTATTTTCTAGGTTACTATATCAGCCTTTCTATGAAGAGTTGCCTATTAATATAGGTCAACTTAACATGACCGTGTATAAAATCTATACACTATCAATGCACGAAATCACTTTTTTTGGTGGTGGTCAGACTAGCTTACATGCACCTCGACTATTCCCACCAGCACAGGTATCGAATAACTCTGCCCGTCAAGGCT
This sequence comes from Nicotiana undulata, assembly GCA_005239495.1. NCBI lineage: Eukaryota > Viridiplantae > Streptophyta > Magnoliopsida > Solanales > Solanaceae > Nicotiana > Nicotiana undulata. Next base: position 30,579 of record ML258251.1, on the reverse strand, counting down.
TGGGAGATGGGAATAAATTACCTAGTGTTTTTTGCCTCCGCTAGGTTACTATATCAGGCTTGCTGTGAAGTGTTACCTATCATTGTGGGTCAAATTAACCTGATCGTATTAAAATTTATACACCGTCAGTGGGCAAAAATGAAATTCATACTAAAATCGGATCTAAACTGCAATAGAATCATACCATTTTTGAATTGAGACAGTACAGCGACACAACCTAAATATAACACATACCATCATGAGGAGCTTAGCGAAAAGTGCGGTACCAACGACAGTGAGTATCATGGGCATAGTAGCAGTGTCAAGCCATGCTCTTGATTCTGGAACTTGAACGAATAATTGGTTCTTACGAGGATCTTTTCGCTTCTTCTTCTCCTTCAATTTAGTAATATTCCTCTTCAAGGTTTCACTGGGGGAATCACGAGACAACGTGTGAACTTGTCTACTAAATTGGCACAATTTTCTACGAAAACCCAGCATAATCGGACGAAATGAGGAGTTTAGGGTTTTTGATGAGTAGAGCGTCGATGAAGCTCCTCTGTTTACTTTCTCAAACTCTCACTTCTGTTAGCCAAAACAATGGTGTTTATATTACCAAAAATGATAATATAGAGGTTGTTTGGTCAATGTTATAGGCGGGTTCAAAATAAGTGATTTTTTTAGATTTCGAGAACGAATTAATTATTTTTTACTACATTATTCTTGAAGTAAATAGTGTTGAGTATGTGTTAGGAGTATTTATGTGGGATAATAAAGGTTAATATGGTCAATTTTATTACTAATTAATGCTAAAATGTGGATTTCTTAATCTGTTTGAAAATAAGTAAAAAGCCACTTATTTTGGACCGGAGTGAGTAAGTGTTTATAAGCTAAAAATAAGCGAAAAGCCATAAGTTGGTCTCCCCAACTTATCAAATTTCGCTTATAAGCACTTTAGGTTTGACCAAAATATTTACTATTCTATCCCTAAAATACTTCTTTTTAAAATAAAATTCTTCGTATAGTTTTACTCTATCCCAGTTCTTCAATACATATTAAGTGGGTTTTTTTTCTCTATATATTTGTGTGCATTATTTAAGGTTTTTTTCTTAACTTGTGTTAATTTATACTCCACCCCTTCTAATTGTATACTTATCCTAACTTAAATTATATTTATAAAAAAGGATATTCTCTAATTATTTGTATAATAAAATAACATGATAAATAGGAAATTTTTATGTAGAATCTAAAATTTTGAAGAAAATAACGTTTTTAGTAGTGTAAATTGTTATAAGGTCATATAGAGCCCGTTTGGATTAGCTTATTTGAAGTAGCTGATAAGCATTAGGGGCTGAAAAGTACTTTTAAGTGCTGAAACTGATTTAATAAATAAGCAGTTACGTGTTTGGATACAAGTGCTGAAATTGATAATAAGTTGCTGCAATATTTGATAAAAAAGTGTTGATAAGCTCTTTTGCTGTTACAATGACTTAAATAACCTTAAAACTGTTATAAGGGCATAATTTCTTCAAAATTTTAGATTTCAGATCGATTCAAATACGAAATATTCTATTTGTCATTTTATTTTAAATACATATTATGCTTAGATAAGATAATTTTCATGATAAATATAATTTATTTTATGATAAGTATATAATCATAAGTTATAATAATTAATAAATTGACAAAAGTTTTTCAGTAAAAAATAAACCTTAATAGGACAAAATATTTGAAGAGGAACAAACATTGTCTTCATCACCACAACACTTAGAAAGCAATACACCAAATTTGATATGTCCTCATTTATTACATACAGTTCAAAGATTAATACATAATTACAATGATACAAATATGCAAAGGAATAGAGAATTTGCTGATCTTAAATAGTGAATGAGAATTGTAGATTTGAAGAGGCAGGAGGTTTAGGTTGAAAAAAATACTTGAGGCAGTAGTTATCGATGTAAGAGTTTTGTTCTAAGAAGGAATATTTTAAGGATAAAATGGTAAAAATCTTGGTCAAACTTAAAGTGCTTATAAGCTAAAAATTCATAAGTTGGGGATAACCAACTTATGGCTTTTGGCTTATCTGTGACTTATAAGCACTTGGCTTATGAGCACTTTTAACTTTACCAAACGCGTAGATAAGCCGAAACGTGCGTATAAGCTAGTTTGACCAGCTTATAAGCTTAGCCAAACACCCTCTTAATCATTTTAATATAAAAAGAGTTTATCAACACTTTTTAATCAAACAGTTTCAGCTGCTTATTATTAATTTAAGCACTTTTATCCAAACACGTAACTGCTTCTTTTTTAAATCAGCTTCAGCACTTGAAAATGTTTTTCAGCATCTAATGCTTATCAGCTACTCTAAATCAGTTAAGCCAAACGGGCTCCTAATGCGATTTATGAATGCCATTTAGAAGTCGCAGTTGGATTTATTCCTTCGAAATAATTTGTGAGTTAATTATTTTTTAAAACAAAGGTCCTTTATCATGATGATTGAGGGTTAGGCAGATCCCAAGCAAAAATAATAATTACACATATACTTTTGCCTCCCATACAAAGTGTAGATTGTACTCAAGGAATCTAATAAATAGTTGAACAATATGAGATAGTCTCAGCATTAAAAATCACAATATTATTGATAGTGCACCTACCTAGTATCAAATACACTACACACAAGTTGATCTAGCATCTTCTAAGAAAACAAATTCAAATGATACCATAATCAACTGTGAAGTGGTTTTTCTTTCCCTTGATCCTTAGGTAGGGTAGGTCATCTTGTTCTAACTTCAAAGAGCTCTAACTTGTCTAGAAAGAGAAACAACTTCATTGAAAATATGAAATGTTCTTGTATTTTTTCTTCAAATTTAGCTACTTGATCTGCCACCACATTGCCTTCTCTATATGTATATATATGTGCAATACAGAAGGTTCATGTGTCAACATATTCTCTGATGTGTTCAAGCATATGTTTAATATGTCATTGAGGTCTCATCTTTTTTGTTAATCATAGTCACTAACAATAAAGGGATTTATGGGTTATTTACACTAAACACTCTTATATTTGATTCGATTTCGGATAAACATATTGTGTTTTAAATTAAATATTTACACATCTTATATTATGCAATTTTTACACCCCTATGAGCTATATCTCATTACCTCTAACTAAGTACATTAAAAATCCATCTTAAGAAAGATAGAGATGCAAGGAGACTTAGAGAGATGTGAGAACTTCTCTCTAAACACTACATTTTATTGCTCCCAACCGCTTCCTTCTTAAATTCCAACCCAACTCCTACACAAATTTCAGCCTACCTCTAACATCCAGACTTTAATGCAATGTTTTATCCAATGAATGCATATGTTCAACATCATGATCCACATACCTCCCCTAATGAATCACATGACATTGGTACCATGCAAATAGACGACCATTCCCCAAATGCACTACATGCAACCTTCCTTCAGACCGTGATCTCCAATACATCCCTTTCACCCACTCATAATACTTAATATTCTGTCCATATTGCACTTGATATTTCTGATGAAAGTATTAACAATGATGAGGATGAGGAGATTTTCATACCAATAACTTCAAATCAGAAATCCCGCCTCTACTTTCCCTGGAAATCCTCAATCATTGTCAAAGTTTTTGGTAGGATAATAGGACACCATATACTAAAAAATAAGCTCATATCTTTATGGAAGCCAACTGAAGAGCTTCCTCTCATTGACCTAGGTTCTGACTTCGTCCTTATCAAATTGTAAAAAGAAGAAAATATGCATAAAGCTCTCCATGGAGGCCCATGGTTTGTCCTAAATCACTTTCTCTCTGTATGCAAGTGGGAGCCCAAGTTAATAGCTTCCAATACACAACTCACCTACTCGGCTATATGGGTGCACCTGCCTAAACTTCCTACTGAATTCTACGATTTTGAAATATTACAAAGGGTCGGCTCTAAATTGGGACAACTATTAAAAGTAGATACATGCACCTCGACTACTACCAAGGGAAGGTACACACGTATTTGTATTGAGGTCCCACTAGAACAACCCCTGAAAACTCGTACACATATAGGCCACCACAAGCAAACATTACTCTAAGAAGGCCTTAATTTACTTTGCAAAAAATGCGGCAATTTTGGCCATGCTAACTGGAACTGATACTTTGTTACACCGCCCCGACTTTCTACTCTTGATACAAAATCCCTGCCCACCTCCTCTACAACGACCATAACTCAACCTTCACCAGAAATGGAATAGAAAACTGTCGCCTTTCCTAGGAAATCAAATTCACGCGCCACCAACTGTACCACAGGCAACACCAAGTCAGAGATGGCGGCGGCATACCATACAACAAGCTCCATAAGGAAAGTCTCCTAACCCTACTAGGCCATCAGTGGGCCACTTACCATTATTTAATTCACCTTCACTAGCAAGACCCAATAAAGAGCTTGTTAACAAATTCATTTCTATATCCGAAATGGATTCTAACATGGACATCAACGACCTTGTCTCCATGAGCCCAAAATTGTTAATGAGCCCATATCACACACGGATGCTCTCACTCCACATGTACCATCAACTAATATGCGGCAAGAGTCTCCAAGGCCTAGACCCACCGACCATATCCACCAATGATAGGGCTAGTTGCTCAACCTCTGCACACAATTACTTAGAACCTCCAAGCCTGCTCTTCAGTAATAGGCTAGACACGCTACTAAGTCCCCCAAAGCCATGTCAGAACTCACCTCCACACAATAACCCATTCATTTCTAACGGTCAACCCTCAATTGACAACATAAAAGCCAATATACACGCTTCCTCTCATCCTACGATCCACCTAAGCACTAGTAACAATATTTTGCATGCTACAATACCCTACGACCCTCAAGCCTCTAGTCCATTGCATCACAATCATTACACGCCATGTGAAAATCATCATGAAATCCCCACCCTTCATCTTCTCCTCTTGAAAATCTTCCTCCTACCCACGTGCCAAAGACTCCAATACCGCTTACTACTACTCCCACTACATCAGTGACTATATCATCTAAATCCATCACTACTTCTACTAACATATCCTCCCCCAATTCTAACCATGCAACGTCCAACATTTCCACACAACCACCATAACACCTACCTCAGGGAAAACATTCACAATAACAACCAATTCTTCCATCTTCCATGCCTGGCCATGCAAGGTCCACAACTCCCTCATCCGACCATACCACTAATTTACACATCTCAACCACAATCAATGGACCAACCAATTCACTCGTGGTTGGAGATGGGCCTTCAGGGCTATGCCTTGATCTTCACTTTAGAACTCAAAAACCAAGAAGTTATTCTTCTCGTCCAAAATAAGACACACTTAGCCGAGATAGTAACAGAGGGGATGCGGTTAGGAATGGAATCATATGGTCAGACTCAATGGTACACAACATAGACACCTCTCCTACTAGATCACCAAGCCTCCGGTTCACATACACCACAGTGGACTTACCCCATGAACCCTCCGATCCCTCATGTGAATCCCACCATGAACCTCATCCCTTTTTATCCTCCCCATCAATAGGGGCAAATCTATGCCCCTTGGTTTCAACCCCTCAACTTTTTCAACCCGCTCTCCCCCTACTATACACCAAGCAGCCCATACGACCCACAAGACATCCCTCCACACACACACACCCTATCCTAATGCACTAGACACACAAACAATGTAGGAACTAGCAGATATTCCAGCAGAGATAAGGAAAACAAGAACGGAATTCTTATGGCAACATGCAACCTAAATTTTCGTGTGACAACAAACTGCGAAGTAGGGAAATATGCCATGGTCATAATTACAACGCTTTGTCGGACTCCTCCACAAATGGATCAGGATCAGACAACAATGCATGTTGTCCGTCCTCTTATTCCAAGCCCAACTGCTCAAGTCAACCTCTCTAATCACAATATAAATTTCCTAATCTAGAATTGTAGGGGTTCTCATAATGCAGAATTTAGGTGTCACTTCCGGTCTTTTCTAGACAATCATAGGCCAGTGTTAGCTATCCTCATAGAGACCCACATGCAAGATCACACAAGGCTTCGCGATGATTTCCAGTTCGCTAACATGTCACAGGTGTCCGCTAATGGACTCGTAGGTGGTTTGGTTGTGTTGTTGAATGAAGCTTCAATTAATGTGGAAGATCTAAGGATGTCTGAACAGGAAATACATTGCATTATCCAGGTATGGTCCACTGCACCTAAATGGCTATTATCTGCAATTTATGCTAGTAATTCATATCAACTCCGTAATACACGTTGGAAAAGTTTAATACATTTACATGACATTGTTCATAGTCCTTGGTTAATAGGGAGGTTTCAATGAACTACTATGCTCCCGCGAAAAAATTTGGTGGGCGACCTATTAGTAATAATAGAGCAGACAACTTTGCCCATTATCTTAACTATTGTAATTTACTTGACTTAGGCTTTCGGGGTAGTCGCTTTACATGGACTAATGAGCGTAGACATGGGCACACAATTTTAGAATGATTTGATCGTTTAGCAAACTACTATTGGTTAAAAATCTACCCGGAGGCAATAGTGCAACACTTGCCTAGAACATCTTTCGATCATTACCCTCTTTTACTCACTTAAGAATCTAGGCGCCCTATTACCAAGAAGAGTTTACTATTTAAAACTATGTGGACCTCACACCCCGAGTTTCACCAATTAGTTCATCACGTCTGGGCTAATAATTCAACTCTTATTGACACCACTAAACTCTTTAAAGAGGTAGTCATTCACGGGAATAATCACACTTTTGGTAATATCTTCCAACGTAAACGTAAGATATTGGCTAGACTCACAGTGGTCCAATCATCAGTCCATTACCCTACAAGTACATTCCTTCATAACCTAAAGACTCAATTAACCAATGATTATAGTAACATTCTTCTACTAGAAGAATTGTTTTGGAAAAAATCACGTATACCTTGGCTCAATGATGGTGACACTACCACCAAAAAATTTCATATGTCCACACTTCAAAGACGTAGGAAAAATAGGATGACTGCTCTAAAAGACACAATAGGTAATTGGTGCTTTAAGCCGACTGAAATCCACTAACAAATATTGGGTTACTACCAAAACTTATTTACAACGGAGCACACAGAATACTTTAACTTACACCAAGACTCTAATTCCTACTTACTTTGTAATACTGATTTCCAAACCCTGGATGGGCCTCTCTACGACTATGAAATCACTCTTGCTCTCCACAATTTTGAATCCTATACAGCACCCGGCCCAGATTACTTACACCCTTTCTTTTATCAAAAGTACTGCAATAAATAGACCCTAAGGTAAAACAGTTTTGTCACCAAATTTTCCAAACTAAGGTGATCCTTCCTAACCTCAATCATACATACCTTTGCCTCATTCCTAAATTCAGGCATGCACATACCATTCAGCAATACCAGCCAATTAGCTTATGTAACACTATTTACAAGCTTATCACCACGATTATTGTTATAGACTTAAGCCTATCATTTCTAAAATAATAGGACCAACACAAACTAATTTCCAACAGGGCAAGAGAGCGTCAGATAATTCTATAATAATTCAAGAAACTCTCACACGCTTTCAAAAAATGAAAGGTAAAACTAGTAACATGCTTTTAAAGTTGGATCTTGAAAAAACTTTTGATCAACTAGAATGGTCCTTTATCCGGAAAACTCTTCTACACTTCAATCTTCCATCATCTATCATTACTTTAATCATGTCCTGGTATTACTACTACTTCCACTTTTATTCTAATAAATGGAAGACATATTTCCTACTTTAACCCCTTTTGAGGCATTCGTCAGGGAGATTCTCTGTCACCATACCTCTTTATAATGTGTATAAAAATATTTTCACACAATATTTCTCTATCAGTGGACTACCTCAACTGGCAACCTATCTGTCTTTTCAAAATGGGCCCCGCCATCTATTCTTTGCATATGACATCATTTTACTTTCTAAGATTAATACCAAAAGTTGTCATGCTATTATATATGTAATAGACCACTTCACTCAGCATTCCGGCCAAAAAATTAATTTCAACAAATCCAAACTATTTTTCTCAAAAAATTGCTCACAAAATGATAAGTACTTTGTTCTTCAATCTTCACAATCTAGGAAGGGAACTCATTTGGAAAATATTTAGGCTTCCCTATATTCTATTCTCGTTCCAAAATGAGTGACTTTTAATTTCTATTGGATAATTTCAACAATCGATTACTCGGCTGGAAAACAAAATTCATGACCATGGCAGGAAGAAAAACTCTCATCAAATCAATACTCAATACTTTTGCCCAACCATGTCATGCAATACATTCACATTCCAACAAGTATCATTAATAAAATGGAACATACCAACACAATTTCCTTTGGGGAACAACTACTACAAGAAAAAAAAATCACATAATACAATGGAAGCAGATTACAACATCCACTGATAGGGAAGGGTTGAATATTCAAAGACTTCAAACTTAGAATAACGCTTTTCTTGCTAGCTTGGCTTGGTGGGTTTTTCAAAACCCACAGTCGTTATGGGATAAGACTTTATTACACAGATACCTCTGGCTCACATCCATTACTAACCATTCGCCAACTTGGCACAATATTCTTCAAGGGTGGAATCATTGTCAACTTGGTCTACAGTGGCGAATTGGAACGGGGCGCAATATTAACTTGTGGACAGACTCATGGATTCAATCGGGACGCCTTTACGCTCCCTAATACAAGGACCTCTTCCACAATTTCATCATAATTTCAAACTTTCTACTATCCTCACCTCAAATGGACGGAATTGGGTCAATCTACCTTTTGATATACCTCAAGGATTAAAACATACCACCAATAAACATTACATTTCTATATACACACAAAAATCAGACCATCTCTATTGGGCACTCACTGATAACGAACAGTTTACTGTACAAACTATGTATAAGGCCCTAGTAAATACACACGCTCACAAAACTACTAAACCAAACCTTTTTCAATGGATTTGGGTATTGCCAATCCAACAAAAAATCAAAACGTTCCTTTGGCTACTCCAACACAATCGATTGCCTACACGCCATTACCTCCATTACATTGGCATATCACTAGTAGTAAATTGTTCTACGTGTATGACTGCTAATGAAACTCTCAGTCACATTTTGCCAACATGCCCTAATGCTTAACAATTGGCTTTCCATAGGAATACATGGTTTCATCAGCAACCTTTCAACCATGGACTCACCTAAGCTTTTTCTACACACTCACATATATTTAAAGTCTATTAACCTACCACACAATTTGAAGCCTCGCACTTTTATATTATTAAGTGTTTGGAATATCTAGCTTACCCGTAATCGTGACCTATATGAGAATACTTCCCTAAAAGCCAGCCCGAACTTGGTATTACACCAAACTATTGAGTTTGCCTATATGGTTGCATCACAACACATGCGCCCCACCAAAGTAGGTGTATGCCTTAAATGGATACCACCCAAACAAATTTTTATAAATTAAATACGAATGGTGCAACATCTTGTAACACTGATACGGACGCCATATGAGGAGTCATTCGAAACCACCAAGGTGATTGGATTGTGGGCTTTGCTGGCCCAATCACTCACCTACATTGTATCATAGCAGAAACTGCAGGCCCTCATACGAGGACTATGTATAGCTGTCCAAATGCAACTATTACCACTGGAAGCAGAAATTGAGGCGCGGGAAGAAATAACATTATTAGCTAAAGACAACATTAAATATATTAATCATCTGATTGCAGGAACCTCCTCAAGATGCTACATGACCCAGTAGTTCAACATGCGTACAGGGAACAAAATGGTGTAGCGGATCAACTTGCAAATCTAGGTAGCAGGATGCACTGCGATATTTCTCCACAAATTTTTGTTGAACCACCACTATTTGTGTCAAGCCAGTTGCAAGCAGATCAATTAGGAGCCACCACTCAATGCATAGTTTCAATCCTAGGAGCACAGTAAGCAAACTATGAGATTGCGCATCCATGTTTTGTTAATAGCCTCATAGCTCCACATACTTCTACTACTATTGTTTTGAACAACAACGCTGAGGAAGAATCCACTGCTTGCAGCACCAGGGGTCGTCAGCATGTCAGTACTAGGTACAACAACCCCAACTTAGCTGCTATTGTGACTGATGTTAATGTATGTTTTATGGTGCATGAGCACCAACCTCTGTACACAAACTTTTAATTAATGCAATCTATCTTTTATACAAAAAAATATATATTAAAACATGATTATTAAAAGATAAATTAATATAAACTATAAACTCTTTATGTAGTTCTATTTTTAGATCCTTACAAGACAATCGCATAATCATTTTTTTTTTGTTACATTTGATATAAATAATGACTTTGATCTGAAACTAGTATTGTTCCAGGTGACTGGTGGCCCATTGTAAACAAGATTTAGATTAGATTGGGTCTAAGAGCCTGTTTGACCAAACTTTTGGGAGGCCAAAAGTACTTTTTTCTGTGTAAAAAAAAACTTTTGAAAAATTTAAGATTTTTGGCCAAAATGAAAAAGTACTTTTGAGCAGCACCAGAAGAAGTTTTTGTGCTTTTGGGGAGAAACTACAAATTCTAGCTTCTTCTAAGAAGCAGAAGTAGGAAATTAATTTATCCAAGACAAAAATAATTGTACAATAAATTCATATTTTTCAAATTATCCCTCTTAATTTTATATTTTCTTTTCCTTTTTCCCTTTTCATTTTTATTTATACTACACATTTCTTCATTTTTAATTTTGGTCATATTTTTATTCTCTTTCTCTTATACATACGAGTAGATTTTAAATTTATATTGAATGATATATTTTAATATATTTAAAATATCATGTAAATAATAAGTAATACCAAACACTCAATGTTATTGCTCTGGATTAGCTATATTTTATATCGATTGAAATTTTTGAATTTATATTTTTACTTTACATTTTATATTTTAATTGAATTCGTTTATAATAAATGTTGAAATTTATATTTTTTCTAAACAATGATCGCAAATTGAACTGATATTTTCCATTTTCGTAATTTGATTCGTAAAAGTGCTTTTTTAAAAGATTGGCCAAATACAATGAGCTTGTCAAAAGCACTACTCAAACGAATTGGCAAATACAAACTGCTATTTTGCAAAAGTACTTTTTCAAAAAGCACTTTTGAATAAAAGTATTTTTCGAAATAAGGAGGCATCTTGGCCAAACGGGCTATAAATCTATAAGGCCAAGGTGTAGAACGAATACATTTCCCACTTTTCAATTTTATCTTTCCTTCTCGCTTGTCTTTTTCTCATATAGTTACTCTCTTGTTATTGTCACTTCTCACTTTCTCAAATATCTACTAAATATGACAAAACTAAGAACATCTAAAATCCTAAAAATCCTGATTGTTTGGCCAAACAACTTGTTAAATGAATAAGATAAAATTTTATTAATTAGACTATTAAATTTGAATTGAAAAGTTGACTTGATCCAAATATTGATACACAAAATTCAGATGAAGTCCATGATGCCACGTCAGCTGATGAGTAGGCTAATTTGAAAGTTAGTTATGTTAGTTTGTTAGTTAAAATTTGAATGTAGCTTTTGGCGGGAAATTCAGTTAGCAGTTTTTTTAGCTCATTTCCATTGCTTTGTTTTTGTAATTTCAGTAGACTGTTGAGAAATATAAATAGTAAGTTGTAATCTCCTATTAGGTACTTTTGAATGTTAATGAAAATTCGAAATTCCCTCTCATTATTCTGGCCTTCTCTGTTCTCTTCTCTTCTCGATCATCTCTTCTTCTTCTTCTTCTTCTTCTTCTTCTTCTTCTTCTTCTTCTTATTTTTCTCTTTTCTCTCCCTAAATTCCTGTTAATTGTTGAGTAGATACCAACTTTGGTATCAATTGGTATCAGAGCCAGATCATGGGACCACGCAAAGCTGTTGATATGACTTCTCTAGGTAGGAGCAATACGACGATTTAGCTTCTCAGTAGTTGGATCTCCGTTCAATTCTCGATCAGAAGACACAAGAGTTGCGAGTTGATATAGACCATCATCATGTTGAAATGTTACACAAAAACTCAATCGATGGAATGCAACTTTATCAACAGTCTTGCGGCAGTAGTTCCACTTCAAATGCTTGAGACAATGTACTGCAATCAGGTCAGGGAATTTTAGGCCCCAATCCTTACCATGTTCATAACAATCGAAGTCATAATCTACTGTTTCCTAGATTTAATGGTGAAAATTTGAAAATCTGGTTGTATAAAATTGATCAATACTCTACTGTTGATAATACTGTTGTGAATCAGAAGGTCAATATAGTTTCTATGAATTTGGATGATGATGCTATAGCATGGCACCGTCGTATATGAAATGCAGAGATTCACCTATCCTTCCTCAGTAGGAGGAGTATATTGATGCCTTGATTGAAACATTTAGTGAGGAATATACTGATCTGATGCTAGAATTGAAGTAGTTAAACCAACCTGGTTCAGTGAAGGAGTTCCAATTTGCTTTTGCTAGGCTACTAACTCAGTGTGATCTCATTGTTAGCCAGGCTATCTCTTGTTTTTTAGGAGGACTGAAGGAGGAATTAGTGAACCCTGTCAAAATGCATGAATCTCAGACTTTGTCCAAAACTTATCGCTTAGCTCGATTAGCTGAAGCAACCTTAGCTGCTAATGCTAGAGCTCTAAGGTGTAGCACTACCTCTGTGTCATCTACTCATCTCAAAAGGCCTTCCTACGAGCCATCTTCCCTCAAACACAATCCTAGTCCTATTACATCCACTCTTATACCGGCTTTACCTCCTTCAACCAGTGCTAATGTCCCAAGAAACAGGAGAACTATTTCTCTTCCAAAAAATGCAGGCCAAAAAGGCACATGGTCTTTGCTATTTTTGTGATGAGAAGTACACTACTGGTCATAAATGTAACATACCTAAACAACTGTTTTTGATGGACCTAGAAGTTTCAGAAGGTGAATATGGAGAGGTTATTAAGCATGAATCTGATGGGGGGGTCCTTCTGGTGAAAAATGGTCAATTGTGGAAGGGGATACCCTTATGATATCTCGATTTGCTTTAAGTGGATTACACGGAGCTCAAACCATTCATGTTACTAGATATAGTGAGAAGAGGCCAATACAAATCTTACTTGATGGAGGTAGGACACACAACTTTATTGATGAGAAGGCTGCCAAGAGGTTGGGGTGCCAAATTTGTCCTACCAGGGTGAGCTATGTAACCCTGGGTAACAACACTTTAGAAGCTACTTCTGGGGTTGTTAGAGGTTTTGAGTGGATCTTGCAGGGTACTACCTTCTCATCTGACTTAATTGTATTTTCAGTTGGTAAATATGATCTGGTTTTAGGAGCCTTATGGATGAAAACATTGGGTCCCATTACCATGTACTATTCTGAGTTAGCTATGGCTTTTAATTATCAAGGAAAGTCTCACTTGTTGAGGGGGGTGTCTGAGGAATGCAAGGTCTCCAGTCCAAAGTCCCTGAACATATTAAAAGGGGAGGATATGCAATTTTTTATGTTACAAGTAAGGGATAGCATTCTCAGATCACTTACTGATATGCACTGTCAAGATTTGCACATGGCCAAATCTGACAGTGTTTCCCTTATTGACCAGTTTTTGCATTAATATCAATTGATCTTTGCTGAACCTACCTCACTACCTCCTCAAATGGGAGCTTTAGACCACAAAATACCCCTTCAACCTGGTTCTAAACATGTGAATATTAGGCCATATAGGTATTCATCTATTAAGAAGGATATTGTTGAAAATTTGGTTAATGAAATGTTGCAGCAAGGAGTCATTCAGTACGGTAACAGTCCCTTCTCTTCTCATGTGGTCCTTGTGGGAAAGAAGGATGGATCATGGAGATTATGTGTAGATTACAGGGAGTTAAATCACTGCACAATCAAGGATAAATTTCCAATACCTATTATAGATGATCTATTGGATGATCTTGTTGGGGATACTATTTTTTCTAAAATTGATCTCAGGTGTGGATATCATCAAATAAGGACGCTACCTGAGGATGTTCCCAAAACTGCTTTCAAAACACATTCTGGACACTATGAGTATTTATCAATGCCTTTTGGCTTAACTAATGCTCCCTCAACATTTCAATGTCTCATGAATCACTTGTTTCGGAAGTTTCTAAGGAAATTTGTATTTGTGTTCTTTGATGACATTTTGATCTATAGTGTTAGTTTGCAAGATCACGTGGGACATTTGCAGCAAGTATTGGATACCATGGTCACTCACAGTCTATTATCCAAACAGTCTAAATGTGCTTTTGTAGTTTCAAGGGTGGAATACTTAGGACATTTCATTACTACTGAGGGAGTATCTACTGATCCTAGAAAAATTAAAGCAGTTAAGAAATGGCCAACTCCTAGTACTCTTAAGCAAATGAGAGGATTCTTGGGCATAACAGGTTATTACAGGAAGTTCATTAAGGGATATGGCCTTATCAGTAGACCACTCACTGACTTACTCAAGAAGGATGGCTTCTTGTGGAATACTAAAGCTGCAGATGAATTTGCAGCACTGAAGTTAGCCGTTACTTATGCTCCAGTGTTAACATTACCTAACTATGCTCTTCCATTTGTAGTTGAAACAGATGCTAGTGGCACATGAATTGGTATTGTTCTTATGCAAAACGACCACCCTATAGCTTTCATTAGCAAGGGGTTAGCTCCTAGGCATATGGCTTTATCTGTGTATGAAAAAAGCTATTGGCTTTGGTGTTTTCTATTACCAAATGGTCTCACTATCTTTTGGGTCATCATTTTATTGTGAAGACTGATCAAAAATCCCTTAAGTACCTCTTGGAGCAGAAGTTACATACTGATTTACAGATTAGATGGTTGGCTAAGTTGTTACCATTTGACTTTGAAATCCAGTATAAGAAGGGCAAGGAGAATGTGGCTGCTGATTCTTTGTCAAGAAAGTTAGGAGCTGAGCTAATGACCTTAATGGTTTCTTATGTACAGGCAGATCTTTGTGGTGAAATTCAAGACCGTTGGTTCAATGACCCTGAGTTACACAGTCTTATCAACTCCTTGCAAACTAAACCACATAAATACTTCACTTGGACAAATACAGCTTAGGAT
Source organism: Nicotiana undulata (assembly GCA_005239495.1). Taxonomy (NCBI): domain Eukaryota; kingdom Viridiplantae; phylum Streptophyta; class Magnoliopsida; order Solanales; family Solanaceae; genus Nicotiana; species Nicotiana undulata. The sequence continues at coordinate 15,402 of ML258251.1, read as the reverse complement.
GAAGGGTAACTTGATGGTAGGAAATTGTGATGACCCGAAAAGTCATCCCGTATAATTTTATTGAAATCTGTGTCCCGAGGTCGTGTAAGCCTCCTTTTCATCTCAACATGTTGTGTGGCGCAGCCCGGGCGCGTAGCCGGGAAGCCTTATGTGAAAAATACTATGAAATAATGAAATTCTAATAAAAATGTTTGCTGAAAAATATAAGGATGTGAAAATAAAATATGATGGAAACTTGTGTGATTGAGGTTCGTGCCATGGTTACAAAGCCATAATGAATTCAATATGTTTAGATTGAATATATGTGAAATCTTGCGGAGAAACAAGTTTGATGTTGATGAGAGTTTAACTGAAGGTGGGAAAATGTTGAGTTGAGAAGTTTTTACGTGATTTGAAGTGTAATTCAATATTTATGATGATGATCCAGTGTTTTGAATGCTTGAATAAGTCTGTAATGTGTTCCCGAGGTTGTGTAAACGTTTGTTTGAAGTTTCGAGAGCTCGGGATAGTTTTGGGTAGGTTCCGGGGTACCTTAGAGTTGAAAAATCACTGAATAAATATGCAGTAACAGGTCTCTGAACCTGGGAGGCGCGGCCGCGGCCGTCTTGTCGCGGACCGCAGTGATCCCTTCGCGGCATGGTCGCTTTATCGCGGACCGCGATGGCCAATCTTCAAAGGGCCTGTTACAAGGCCTTCGCGGCCGCAGTCGATTTTTCGCGGACCGCGGTGGAGGCCTGGGAGGGGTACCTATATAAATAGCATATGTTCAGCTATTTTTCACTTTTCAAAAACCCTAAAACACTAGAAGCGATTTTCAAAAGACCCTTTCTTCTCCAAACATATTGTAAGTGATTTCTAACTACTTTTCTTCATTCCTTAACATCCTATTACAATATTTCATCTTAGAATCAAAGATTTTCATGGGAAAATCGGGAATTTGGGGAAAAACCTTAGAACATGAAATTTGGGAGTTTAGACCTCAACTGGGGTCGGATTCCAAAACTAATCATACATCCGGGCTCGGGGGTGAATGGGTAATCGGGTTTTGGTCCGAACTTCGGATTTGGACCAAGCGAGCCCGGCATCAAATTTCGAATTTGTAAGAAAAACTCTTTTCCATGCATTAGACTCCATCTAATTAGCATTCATTAATGTAATTAAGTAACTTGTGATTAGATACGAGCGTATTGGTGTTGGAATCAAGGGGTAAAGCTGTGATTGAAGGTTGAACTGATTTTTCTGGCATTCGAGGTAAGTGTTTGTCCTAACCTTAGCTTGAGGGAGTAGGTTTCCCCCTTGTTTGTTATATGGATAGCATGGGTGTGATGTATGGATGTGGTGACGAGTACCTATGCATCACCCAAGTGTTGAAAGCATGACCCTTTTCCATGTTGCCTCACTAAATTGCTTATTGTCTTAACTGCTCTATGCTTACTATGTTTTATTGATTATTTGACTTCTTAAGTTGTGGTTGGTCATCTTTGTAATTGTGGGAAAGAGTATTGGTTATTGAATTGGCTTCTTTGTCATATACATCTGGTTGAGGTACTTGGTAATTGATTTTGGTTGTGGAACACACGTTTATACTTTGATTTTGTTGTTGGTTTTCCTAACTTCATGGCATTGGTAAAGTCGTGAGATAAACGCAGTTTATCATTTATATTATTGAAAGCGAAAGTGTTGTGATAGGCTTGGCCTGACTTGTGAAATTATGAAATTTCTATGACATGATATGTCTGGTGGGAGCGGGTTGCACGCCGCAACAAGGAGCGATAAGGGAGGACATGTGGGATCGGGTTGCACGCCGCAACAGGAGAAATAAGGGAGATATGTTGATGAAGAGTAATAAGGGAGGACATGTGGGAGCGGGTTGCACGCCGCAACAAGGAGGAATAAGGGAGAATGATTATAGTACTATGATAGTGATGTTGTTATTTCTGTTTAACGAAAAGAGAAAGTGAATGTTTGAAATGGCTGATACAACAGTCTTATTATTTTTTAAATTTTTAAACATTGTTTTACTTAAAGTGAAAGAACGAAAGTGTGGAACAGTTATGGAGAATTGGTTATAGCTGAGCTTTATATTTCATTACAGTTTTCGTTAATTCTTGTTCAATTATATTCCAAGTTTATTATTAATTGTTGTCATAGACTTTACATGTTGTTGAAGCCCGACCTAGCCTCGTCATTACTTCGTCGGGGTTAGGCTCGGCACTTACTCAGTACATGGGGTCGGTTGTACTGATGCTACATTCTGTGCTCTTTTTGCACAGATCCCGACGCGTTCCAGCTGCAGTAGATTTACATTGCCCACCTTAGTTCGTTGGAGACACGAGGTACATCTGCCGGCGTTCGCAGATCTCCGAGAGTCTTCCCCTTTATGACTTACTGTTTAATTTTGTTCAGACAGTTCACCACTTTCTTTTCGGACATTCTGTGTAGTATTTGTAGTAGTTTGTGGATTAGTGACACCAGACCCTGGGGATAGTTATATGGTTATTTTCTTTTAAATTTGGAACTCTTTTTACATTATGATTTATATTCAGTTGGTTTGAAATCAGTGGAAATAATTATTGAGGTTATGGGAAGTGATGATAACTCAAAGAATCGTTGAAGGTTTATGAATGTTTGGTAGTTGAAAGATGTTGATTTACATAAAGTTATTTATATTTCATCAGTGAAATTGTAGCATATAGTAGGTGGAATCTAACATTGGCTTGCCTAGCAAGTGTGGTGTTAGGCGCTATCACGACTCTTAGTGGTTGGGATTTTGGGTCGTGACAAGTTGGTATCAGAGCTCTAGGTTTACTTAGGTCTCACAATCCACAAACAAGCTTTGTAGAGTCTGAAGGATGGGTACAGAGACGTCTGTACTTATCTCTCAGAAGCTATTGAGTTAGGAAACAATTCCATTTTTATTTCTACTATATCGTGTGATTCTTTCACCTCTAATACTGACTCGAATTTTTCTACTCTCTCGCAGATGGCGAGAACACGTGCTTCATCTTCCGCTAACCAGAATTCCGGACTTCCAGCAGCTATTACAAGGGGCAGAGGCCGAGGCAGGGGCAGAACTCCACATGTTGCCCAGGCAGCAGCCACAACTGAGGGACCTCAGATTGAAATTGACGAGGGGGTTCCAGCTCGGACTGTTCCAGCCGGACCAGCTCAGGTTCCCGAGGGGTTTATTGCTACCCCAGTCCTTCAGGATGCTTTGGTCTGTTTAGTGGGCCTTATGGAGAGTGTGGCCCATACGGGTACTTTTCCTGCTGCAGCAGCTGTATCTCAGGCTGGAGGAGGAGTCCCGACTCCTACTACTCATCACCTAGTTCAGACTACTCCGCAGGTTCAGACTCCAGTGGCTAATATCGTTGGGGTAATTCAGCTAGTCGCAGCAGTGCCGCCTGCTAATGGGGCAGCCATGTCATTAGATGCGTTGTGGAGACTTGACAGGTTCATCAAGCTATTTCCTGTCCATTTTAGTGGTGCTACTTCGGAGGATCCACATGAATATTTGGATAGGTGTCATGAGGTGTTGAGCAACATGGATATTTTGGAGACCAATGAGGTCGATTTTGCAGCTTTTCAGATGACTGGCTCCGCCAAGCAATGGTGGAAAGATTACTTGTTGACTAAGCCGGTTGGATCACCTGCTTTGACTTGGTATCAATTTTCTCATCTCTTCTTGGAGAAGTTCTTACCGGTCACTACTCGAGAGGATAAGCATCGTCAGTTTGAGCGACTACAACATGGTAATATGACTGTGACTCAGTACGAGACTCGTTTTGTGGACTTGGCTAGACATGCTACTCTTATTTTGCCCATAGAGAGGGAGAGGGTTAGGCAGTTTATTGAGGGCCTTGCTCAGCCCATCAGGTTGCAGATGGCTAAGGAAACAGGGTCTGAGATTTCTCTTCAGGATGCAGCCAACATAGCTAGGAGAGTTGAGTCAGTTCTTGGGATAGGAGGTCAGGGGTAAGACAAGAGACCTCGTCACTTCGGTGTTTTCAGTGGTGCCTTATCTAGAGGTGGGACTTTGTTTTGTAGAGGTCATCCATCCAGACCATTCCACTCAGCACTACAGGTTTCACATGGAAATTCTGGGGGTCGTGGTTCTTATGTACCTTCTTCTACTCAGTCAACCTACAGTGCTCCTTCAGCTCCTATTAGAGCACCTCCTTTGTAGAGTTACTATCGCGGGCAACCGATTCGTCAGGGTCAGTCCTCAAATCAGGGTGGATGTTTTGAGTGTGGTGAATATGGGCATGTTCGTAGAGTTTGCCCAAGGATTTTGGGTAGTCAGCAGCAGTACCAGGGTTCTCGTTCCATAATTTCGGCACTAGTTGCAACACTACCTGCCCCGCCAGCTAGGGGTAGGGGTCAGCCAGTTAGAGGTAGAGGCAAGAATATTAGAGGTGGAGGCCAGCCTGCTAGAGGTGGAGGTCCTCCCCGAGGTGTTGTTCAGGGCGATGGGGCTCAACCCCGTCTTTATGCTTTTCCAGCTAGGACAGAGGCTGAATCTTCAGACGCTGTTATTACAGGTACCATCTCAGTTTGTGATAGAGCTGCTTCTATTTTTTTTTATCCGGGGTCTACCTATTCGTACGTTTCATCCTATTTTGCCTCATAGTTGAATGTGCCTCGTGATCCCTTGAGTGTTCCTGTTTATGTGTCTACACCGGTAGGGGATGCTATTGTGGTAGATCGAGTATATTGTTCGTGTGTGGTAGTCATTAAAGGTCTTGAAACTAGTGTTGATCTTCTACTTCTATACATGGTTGATTTTGATATCATATTAGGTATGGATTGGTTGTCACCCTACTATGCCATTTTTTAGACTGTCATGCCAAACCGTTACTTTAGCATTACCGGGATTGCCTAGATTAGAATGGAAAAGAATTCCTAGTCGTTCCCCCAGCCGAGTGATTCCATATGCTAAGGCTCGTCGTATGATGGAGAAAGGGTATTTAGCTTATTTGGCTCATATTCGTGATTCTGGCGCTGAGGTTCCTTCCATAGAGTCGGTGTCGATCGTGCGTGAATTTCCTGAGGTATTCCCTTCAGATCTGCCGAGTATGCCGCCCGACAGAGATATTGATTTCAGTATTGATGTGGCTCCGGGCACTCATCCCATTTCTATTCCTCCATACCGAATGGCCCCACCAGAATTGAAAGAGTTAAAAGAACAGTTGCAAGATTTGCTAGATAAGGGTTTCATAAGAACAGTGTTTCACCTTGGGGTGCACCAGTTTTGTTTGTAAAGAAAAAGGATGGGTCAATGAGAATGTGTATAGACTACAGGCAGTTAAATAAAGTCACTATCAAGAATAAATATCCATTGCCTAAGATTGACGACCTATTTGACCAGCTTCAGGGTGCTAGGGTGTTCTCAAAAATTGATTTGAGGTCAGGCTACCATCAGCTAAATATTAGGGCTTCCGATATCCCTAAGACAACTTTTCGTACAAGGTATGGGCACTATGAATTTTTGGTTATGTCCTTCGGACTGACTAATGTTGTAGCAGCCTTTATGGATTTAATGAATCGAGTTTTCAAACCGCATCTGGATTCCTTTGTAATAGTGTTCATTGATGATATTCTTATATATTCAGTCGGGAAGAGCATGAGCGGCATCTCCGGATAGCACTCCAGACTTTGAGGTATAATCAATTATATGCTAAGTTTTCTAAATATGAGTTTTGGTTAGATTCTGTAGCCTTTTTGGGTCACATCGTATCAATAGAAGGTATTCAAGTTGATCCTAAAAAAGTGGAGGTAGTTGAGAACTGGCCCAGACCCGCCACAANTGGTTAGATTCTGTAGCCTTTTTGGGTCACATCGTATCAGCAGAAGGTATTCAAGTTGATCCTAAGAAAGTGGAGGTAGTTGAGAACTGGCCCAGACCCACCACAGCCACAGAGATTAGAAGTTTCTTGGGTTTGGCCGGTTATTACCGTCGTTTTGTTGAGGGGTTTTCATCCATAGCAGCCCCAATGACTAAGTTGACTCAGAAGAATGCTCCATTTAAATGGTCAGATGAGTGCGAGGCGAGCTTTCAGAAGCTCAAGGCAGCCTTGACTTCAGCACCAGTGTTGGTATTACCATTAGATTCGGGTTCTTTCACAGTGTATTGTGATGCTTCTAGAGTGGGTCTTGGAGCAGTGTTGATGCAGAACGACAGGGTGATTGCGTATGCGTCTCGTCAGTTGAAAGTCCATGAAAAGAATTACCCTGTCCATGACTTAGAGTTGACAGCTATTGTGCATGCTTTGAAAATTTGGAGGCATTATCTTTATGGTGTGCCGTGTGATATTTTAATGACCATCGTAGCCTCCAGTACTTATTCAAACAGAAAGATCTAAATTTGAGGCAGCGGAGGTGGTTAGAGTTATCAAAAGACTATGATGTCACGATATTGTATCATCCGGGAAAGGCCAATGTTGTGGCCAATGCATTGAGTAGGAGGGCAGTAAGTATGGGCAACCTTGCGTATATTCCGGTCGGCGAGAGAACGTTGGCTTCAGATATTCAGACTTTGGCAAATCAGTTCGTGAGGTTAGATATTTCTCCTAGCAGCGTCCTAGCTTGTACTGTCGTTCGGTCTCCACTAATCGATCGTATTCTAGAGCGACATGATGATGATCCACGTTTAGCAGTCCTTAGAGACAAGGTTCGGCACGGTGATGCCAAGCAGGTTACGATTGGGGATGATGGTATTTTGAGGATGCGAGGTAGGATTTGTGTGCCTAATGTTGACTGTATTCGTGAGTTGATCCTTAAGGAGGCTCACAGCTCTAAGTATTCTATTCATCCAGGTGCAGCAAAAATGTATCAAGAGCTGAAACAACATTATTGGTGGAGAAGAATGAAAAAGGACATTGTGACTTATGTATCCCGTTGTTTGAATTGTCAGCAAGTGAAATATGAACATCAAAGACCTGGTGGTCTACTTCAGCAGATGAAGATTCCTAAGTGGAAGTGGGAGCGCATTGCTATGGACTTCGTTGTTGGACTCCCACGGACTCAGAGGAAGTTCTATTCGGTTTGGGTTATTGTTGATAGACTGACTAAGTCAGCACACTTCGTTCCAGTGGCCAGTACTTAACTTCAGAAAGGTTAGCCGAATTGTATATTCGGGAGATAGTCCGGTTGCACGGTGTGCCGGCGTCCATCATATCAGATCGAGGTCCTCAGTTCACCTCGCATTTCTGGAGAGCATTGCATAATGAGTTGGGTACCCAGATTGATCTCAGCACAACATTTCATCCTCAAACTGACGGGCAGTCTGAGCGTACTATTCAGATATTGGAGGACATGCTCCACGCTTGCGTTATTGATTTTGGAGGTACATGGGATCGATTCTTGCCATTAGCATAATTTGCTTATAATAATAGTTATCAGTCGAGCATTCAGATGGCTCCCTATGAAGCGTTATATGGTAGGCGGTGCAGATCGCCAGTTGGATGGTTTGAGCCAGGAGAGGGTAGATTATTGGGTACAGAGTTAGTTCAGGAGGCCTTAGATAAGGTCAAGATTATTCGAGAGAGACTTCGTGTAGCCCAGTCTAGGCAAAAGAGTTATGCCGACCGTAAAGTTCGTGAAGGGTGTTATGAGATTTGGAAAGAAGGGAAAATTGATCCCTAGGTACATTGGACCGTTTGAGAAAACCGGAGATGTTAGAGCTGGCGAATAGGAATCCGCGGGCCGAGCAGGAGATTGATCAATTACGGCAAAGGTAAACGAGGATAGACTGGAGGAGAGGAGAGGAGAGCTGGAGAAAGACCACTCCATCCTCCATGATCCGGGTGCCGCTTTAGAGGCTGAAAAGGCTCAACTGCTTGCACAACTGTCTTTCTCTGGTACTTTAGATTTTCCAAACAATCATCAGGATTTGTATGGGGAATGGATTCACGTTGAGGCTTAGTTGGATGTGTTTCAAGATTTATATAAGGCGGGGTCCATTTCTGCGGTCGCCCTTAATGTTCACCTTAAGGCCCGTGAGGCTCAGGTCACTTGTAGATATGATCCCGCCACGCATGAGGCCGGTGATGATGAGGGGGATAGGGATGTGGACCAGGTTGAAGAGAATGCTTGGTATGATGCCGCATACCCTAAGGCCGAAGGTGATGATGAATAAAGGGAACGGGATGGCCCAGGCATCGGTGGTCAGGGTGGTGGAGGTGTAGAAGATCCTGATGGCAACGACCAGTAGTTTTTCTCTTTTTTTTCGTAAGCTTGTGTATTTTTGTCGGTGTCTTCACGAGCCTTTGTAAAAAAGGTTGAAGTATGAAATAGAATGCCCAGGTTGTTTTCTCCATCTGTTTCCTTTCTTGTGGTTTATTTTTTGTACTTGCGTGTTTTAGCTTTTGTTGCTTGTTCGAGTGAGGTGGAACATATCTGAACTCTGTTGTGGACGAGGTCCGGTAGGTGTTAGTTCAAGTGATGTCGAACATAACCTGAATTTAACTATGGTCGAGGGCTAGAAAGTGTTAGTTTGAGCGAGGTCGAACATACCTGAACTTAGTTGTGGCCGAGGGCCAGTAAGTGTTAGTTCGAGCGAGGTCAAACATAACTTGAGTTTAGATATGGCCAAGGATTGGCAGGTGTTAGTTCGAGCGAGGTCAAACATAACCTGAATTTAGTTATGGCCGAGGGCCGATAGGTGTTAGTTCGAGCGAGGTCGAACATAACCTGAATTTAATTATGGGCGAGGGCCGGTAGGTGTTAGTTTGAGCGGGGTCGAACATAAACTGAATATAATTATGGGCGAGGGACGATAGGTGTTAGTTCGAGCGAGGTCGAACATAACCTGAATTTGAGAGAAATGTGCTGGTAAGTGTTAACTTTATTGCCTTGACATTATTGCATTTGTACATACTTCGAGACAACTACAGTCTCAGTCCCGTTCTATCTAGTCCCTTCATTGGTCGATCTGAAAAATAATGAGAGGTAGAGAAATGTAATAGTAACCATGGCCTTGACTTCACGTACTTCGACTTGGAGTGTTCCCTTCGTCGCCTCATTAAAATCATCCTTGAGAAAAGCCAACCGGGACAAAACTCAAGTGATAGAAAAAAGAGTACAACTTGGAGGAAACGTTATCTTTTAGAAGTTGAATTATTTGAGGTGGCTGATATTCTAGTTGTTTGGTAGTAGCTTTCCTTCCATTATTTCTAGTTGAAATGATCCTTTATCTGCTTTTGTTGTGATTTTGTACAGGTCGTCCCAATTTGTTCCCAGCTTGCCTTTTCTGGGATCTTTACTCGCTTGAGTTTTAACTTTCAGTACGTAGACTTTAAGTGGCCTAACCTTTGCTTTCTTATTATGATAGTGTTCTTCTTTCTATTTTTGGGAGATCATTATTATACAAGCCATATCTCTTAGTTCGTCTACTTCGTTGAGTTCTTGCCTTCTGTCCTCGTTGTTGTTTGGGCCTCTCTCATGGGAGTACCTTAGACTGGAATCTCCGACCTCGACTGGTAGCGCTTCCGTCCCGTAGACCAAAGAATAGGGTTTTTCTCCTGTGCTCATTTTCGGAGTTGTTCGGTAGGCCCACAACATTTCTGGTAGTACCTTTGGCCACAATCCCTTGGCGTCTTCAAGCATCTTCTTCATGATGTTTAGTATCGAGTTTTTGGAGGATTCTGCTTTCTCGTTGCCCGCTGGGTGTTCCGGGGTTGAGAGTATTCTTTTGATATACCATTTCTCGAAAAATTCGGCGGTGTTATTTCCCGTGAACTAGGGTTGGTTGTCGCAACTGATTTCCTTGGTGGGGACGAACTGCATATGATATTTCTCCATATAAAGGTGATTACTTCCTGTTCCCGTATTCGGGCGAAGGCTCCTACTTCCACCCACTTAGAGAAATCGTCATTTTAAACCAAAAGTAATCGTACATTACCTCGTCTTGCCGGGAGGGATCCTACGATGTCCATTCCCCATTTGATGAATGGCCAAGGTGAGGTAACCTAGAGGAGGTGTTCGCCCTCCTGGTGAATCATTGGGGCGTACTTTCGTCAATGCTCGCTTCTTTTCATGAAATCCGCAGCGTCCTTTTTATGGTGGGCCGGTAATATCTCGCCCGTATGAGGCATCAGACCAGTGCTCGGTTACCGTAATAGGCCCCGCAATGGCCTTCATGAATTTCTTCTAGAACGCACCAAGTTTGGTTTAGGCCCAAGCACTTCGCTAAAGGGCACCGAGTTTGTTTGGGACCAGGCACTTCGCTAAAGGGCCGCCGATCTGGCTACTTGCATTTTCAGTTTCTTGGTCTATTTTTTATCTCCTAGGAGTGTTCTGTCCTGCAAGTATGGGATAATAAGATTGCTCCAGTACCAAGTTAAGTTAATGGTTCTTACCTGGACTTTGTCTAGCGATGAGTTGAGGTGATGGACCACGCTTTTATCTTCTGTGATACTTTTGGAGGCTGCAACTAGTTTCACGAGGCCATCTGCCTCGGCGTTCTATGGTCGTGAAATTTGGTCGAGCTGGCATTTGTAGAACTCGGGCAACAGCTTGCAGAATTTGGTCTGGTATTTTTGCAATCTTTGTTCCTTCATCTGGAAAGTCCCTGTGACTTGGTTGACAACAAGTTGGGAATCAGAGTGTAGTTTTAACCGTTTTACCCAATACTTGACCGCTAGTCTCAAACTTGTAATGACGGACTCATACTCGACCTCATTGTTAGTCATATCCGGGCACCTTATGGACTGGCTAATTACTTCGCCTGTTGGGACTTCGAGTACGACTCCTAGTCCGGACCCCGACGCGTTGGATGCTCCATCAGTGTATAGGACCCAAAGGTCTTGTGTTTGGGGGTATTTTGGACGGCTTCCCTCTCAACTTCAGGCATTATGTTTTGTGCTAAAGTCAACGAGTACTTGTGACTTTATCGCCTTTCGCGGTTGGTATGTGATATCGTGCTCGCTTAGCTCGATGGCCTATTTGGTCAGCCTTCCTGATAGCTCGGGTTTATGTAAAATTCTTCTTAGGGGAAAGTCATAACGACCAAGATAGGGTGACATTGGAAATATGGTCTAAGATTCCGTGAAGCTACGACTAAGGCCAAAGCCAATTTCTCGAGGTATGGGTACCTCGTCTCGACATAGACTAGTGTTTTGCTAATGTAATAGATGGTAGATTGTGTACCTTTGTTTTCTCGAATTAGGACTGCCCTTACAACTACCTAGGATACAACTAGATATACGAGGAGACGCTCTCCGGGCTCTAGTTTTGAAAGCAATGGCGGCGATGACAGGTATGCCTTTAGTTCCCTCAGAGCCTTGACGCAATCCGAAGTCCATTGGAGGCCGTTATCTTTCTTAAATACGCCAAAGAATTTGTGGAACCTATCCGACGACCGCAAGATGAACCTTAATAGGGAGGCGATGCGGCCAGTTAACCTTTGGACATGTTTTTTAGTGGTCAAGAGTTCGGGTATCCCCTCGATGGCTTTGATTTGGTCAGATAAACCTCGATCACTCGCTGTGATACAAGAAAACCTAGGAACTATCTTGAGGCTACACCGAACGCACACTTCTCCAGGTCTAGTTTCATTATGTACTGTCTGAGTATGTCGAAAGTTTCTTTCAGATGGTCGATGTGATCTTCTCCCCTTTTGGACTTGACCAATATGTCGTCTATATAAACTTCCATTGTCTTACTAAGATGATCCTTGAACATCATCATCACTAACCTGTGATAAGTTATCCCCACATTCTTCAGTCCGAAGGGCATGACCCTGTAGCAGTACATTCCTGGTGGGTGATAACCGTGCTTTTTTCATGATATTCTTATTCCATGAGGATCTGATTATAGCCTGAGTAAGCGTCCAAGAAACTTAGCAACTCGTGTACGACCGTTTCGTCAATGAGTTGGTCAATATGAGGCAGCGGGAACGAGTCCTTTGGGCATGCTTTGTTCAAGTTTGTGAAGTCCACACACGTCCACCATTTCCCACTCTTTTTTTAACCATTACTACATTGGCGTCCCACTTGGGGTACTTTGACTCCCTTATGCAACCATTTTCTAACAGTTTTTCCACTTCTCTGCGCATTGCATCGTTGATTGCAGAGTTGAATTTCTCCTGACCTGCCTCGCTGGGGGTGGAAGGGGTCAATGTTTAGTTTGTGCGTGGCAATTTCTTTGATATGTTCGATATATCTGCATGGCTGAAAGCAAAAAATCTGCATTAACTTTTAAGAATTGACCAAATTTACCTAGTTCCTGAAGTTTGTAGCCGATATAAGCCTTTTTGCTATGGTCGTTGGGATCTAATTAAACGGGGTCAGGGTCTTCTATGGTCGATCATGCAGCATCGACTATGTCAGAATCTTTCATGCCTTCCCCGATCTAAACCCTACTGATTGCTATTCCTTTTTTTCTTTGTCCTTCCTTTATTGGGTGGCCGTTCTATCTAAAGCAATGCGGTAACATTCCCGGGACGTACGCTGCTCTCCTCATATGCTGAATATTCACCATGAAGTTTGGAATTTGACGCCTTGGTATAAGTTGGAGGGGACAACCTTCATGGGGTGTATCCATGGTCATCCATGATGTGGAATGTTATATCCAAAGCCACACTGCCAACCAAAATGGGGAGCGTAATTTCTCCGGACGTCCGTTCTACTGCATTGTTAAAACTAGTGATCGTGATGCAATGCATTACTATCTTATCCTCGAGTTTCATTTGGGTAAGTACTCGGGGATGGATAATGCACGCTCCTCTTCGATCATCTATCGTAATGCATCTAACATCAGTATCTAAAACTTTTAGAGTAATAACGAGGGCATCATTATGAGGAAAAGCAAACCGTCGGCGTCCGGCTTGTCGAAGATGATACTTTCTTTGAGTTCGTCATACCGTCCACGGATACGAGCTTGTGGGTAGTGGTGAACTTCACGTTGTTGATAGAGGTGTCGTTGCCGATGATCATATTGATGGTACGAGCTGGTGAGGGTGGTTTGGGAGGTTCTTGATGTTTGCGTCCTCTGGGGAAGTTGGTTCTTCCCTTATTGCTTAGCAGCTCTTTAAGGTGTCCTTGTCGTAGCATATTCGCGACTTCCTGCCTTAGGGCGGTGCAATCTTCCGTCTTGTGCCCTCGTTCTTAGTGGAACTCACGTAAGATTTTCTAGTGCTAGGGTCCGATCCCATCTTTGGTGGCCACTTGACTTTTGACCCGAGCGATCTGTAGGTGACACACAAAAATTGTGGGTAGATAATAAGGGGAATACCTTTGTCATTCCGATAGGTTTCCGTCTTTGGTCTGGATGGACCTTCTTCATAGCGAGGGGAGGGGGCGTCGACCATTCTGATATATGGTTGGTGGAGTTCCCTATTAGGTCGCGGAATTGGATGATCTCTTCTGGCGTTGTCTCTTCCATCCTTTCTTAATTCTGCTTTTACTGCGCTTAGTCGGTGGGTTGGCCCGTTGAGGTCATCTTCATCTGCACGGACTTCGGAACAATAAGCATTATGAATTTTGTCCTAATTGGTTGGGGGTGCTTCATCAACCAACTTAACAGTTTCCTCGTTGCTCTTGAACTATCCCTCCTCAGCCAGTTCTAAAAAGCTGCGAACCCCATCCTTTCGGACACGTTTGACAAAGTCATCGTTACTCGGTTGAACCGGGTGAGGAAGTCCCTCAGTCCCTCTCCCAGAGATTGTTTAATAGTAAATATGTCGTTCACTCTCGCCTTGATCTTTTTGGCTTCGGCGTGAGCCATTACAAACTTGTCGGCCATTTCTTCAAAGGTTTCAATGGAGCGTGCGGGTAGCTGCAAATACCAGGTTAATGCCCCTCCTATGAGGGTTTCGCCGAACTTCTTCAGCAGGATGGAAGACACCTGTTCTTTGGCGAGGTGTTTGCCTTTTAAGGTGGTGACATAATGAGTCACATGATCTTCAAGGTCGATTGTGCCGTCATATATTATAACGACCCGGTCCGTCGTTACGTAGTATACGCATCTATTCCTTTAATTTTGTCTTGTAGCAGCTCGGTTAGACTGTTCATGAAGTGTTGGGGTTGGTTGGTTCGGGTTCGGAGTGAAAATAAAGTGGATTGAGACATTTAGTCTCTAACAAGAGCTTTAGAGTTGGAAAAGTCAACCCGGAGTTGACTTATTGGTAAACAACCCCGGAATGCGGATTTTATGGTTCGGACAGCTTCGTTAGGTGATNGGTCGGAATGGGATTCCGAGAGTTGCTGTAGCTTCGTTAGGTCATTTTGGACTTGCCCGCAAAATCTCAGGTCATTCAGAGATGGTTTGGTTGGGTTTTTTATCAAATGCGTGTTTCAGAAGTTTTTGGAAATCATAGGCATGAATTGGATGGGAATTTATGGTTTTGATGTTGTTTTTGGTGTTTTAATGGCTCGACAAAGTTTGAATAACCATGTTTGATATGTTGGTATGTTTGGTTGGGGTCCCGAGGGGCTCGGGTTTGATTTCGGGCGTTAAACGGAG
>ML258250.1:701-42119 GCA_005239495.1 Nicotiana undulata | reverse complement strand
TTGTGTTGGTCCTAGCCTCGTCACTACTTCGCCGAGGTTAGGCTCGACACTTATTCAGTACATGGGGTCGGTTGTACTGATGCTACACCTGCACTTCTTTATGTTATGCAGACTACGCAGCCGGACCCGGTGGCCACTAACGGTCGGAGCATCTCATCAAGTCATACGGGAGACATCGAGGTAGACCCGCAGACGTTCGTGGGCCTTGACGTCACCTTCTACTTTCCACTTTCAGCTCTTTCTTACTTTGTATTTCAAAGACAGTTTTATGTATTCATTTCAGACCTTTTGTTTATAGTAATCTCCTATATAGTCCGTGAGTATGTGTCACCAGTTCTGGGATTTTGTATACGGGTTGTATCTCGAAACTGTTATGTTATATTTTGGTTATTTTGTTAAGTTTCGTATGGTGGGCCATTGAAGCCTTAGTTATCTTGTTCGTATTTGTTTTTAATGAGTTTTTATTTACCTCGAACGTTGGCTTGTCTAGCGGGTTCAACGTTAGATGCAGTCATGGCCCGAAGGTGGGATTTCGGGTCGTGACATAATTTTTCCTAAATCAGCAATACTTTCTATTTTTGTGTCCCCGAATCCTCGTGATTAATTCTTCATTGATCTCACATGATTCTCTACTGATTTCGACTTGTGAAATATTTTCTGACCTTATTCTATGGTCAATTATGTTTTTAACTAATTTTAAGCATTTTTCCTTAAATAAAGCATGATGAACCTAGTCTCTATTATGCGTGATATACCTTTATTATACATATGTTGTTTCCTTATTGATTATACTCAGCCTCATACGATTCTCTTGCCTTATTTTACCACTTGTCTATTATCATCTGAGTTGGACTCCTTAATTAAAGGGAGTCCTTATACTGATTTGATTCTAATTGGTACTTATTTCTATAATTAGTACTGAACTATGATTCTTGCCTTATTCTCTACTTAGTTTTAAACTATAAATACACTGCTCTTCTCATTAACGAAAGGGCATGAGTTAAAAACTCTCTCCCACTCAAAGCTTTTCTGCTTTTTTTCTTGCTACTTGCTACTGTTACAAAATTAGCCGGCTACAAGACAAGGCTAATTATTGCACTCTCCTATTCCTCACTTTGTGTTTACCCTCTTTACTGGTATGTTCTGATTTTAAATTCAAGTCCCAAAACCAATATGTTTCTTTTACTTCTTCAGTTTATCATGTTTGTAATCTGTTTCTATCTATGGTTTTGCTGCTTCACGTGTAATTAACATATTTACACTACTGCTTTATCTAGCATGCTAGTTATGTCTAACCCTCTTAGGATATTCCTGAACATGTTTTACTTCCCCTGGTAGTCTATCTTAATGAGGTTCTACTCTGTTTTGAATGCTTGTCTACTTGTTGTCTAGTTTTGATATGCATCTACCTTTCCAAACTGACTTTTCACTCTAAGTGTTTGATTCTGTGTTGGTTTTGAAAATCCATACTGTTAGTTATCCACAACCCATTAGCTCCCCCTTAGCACTTCTGACTCTATGCAACCATTAGTAATTCTGGAACCTATGACCTATTTACTACTCTTCTTTGAAACTTCTATGCTTCTGTCTGTTATGTGTTTACCATACATGCTCTACTTGTCCCTAATCCCCAATGATCCCTGTGTAAAGTACTGTGATTTGGTTGTGCTGAACTTGTGGGTATTTAGTCTACTGTCTGTTAATTACTCTACTCTTGTTCAAAATATTTTACTACTAAACCACCTTTCATACTTTTTATAAACTTCAACTGAGTCTTTTCAACACTGTTTCTTGTTAAAACCTTTTTTCAAACCTATGTCAAGCACTCTCACTTTACTCCTAAGTACATAAGTTGTGCCCCCTCGGTGTGAGCACTGCTTTGGGACCCCTGAGCTCCCTCTGAACTCTGACACACTGAGGCTGTCACTTCCACACTGCACACGTTCAATTCTTGGTTACTAAGTCTGGGTGTGAGCATTGCCCGGGAACTCTTGAGGTCCTTAGGGAACTTTTACACACCGGGATTATAAAAGGGTGTGAAATACCATATGTCAATGAGGTTTGGAGGACTTGGGCCTATTTGTAGGCTCTCTATAGTATAGCTTCTTATTTTTCTCTATTTCAATTATGTAATTCATAATCCTTGGTCTGTAATAACTTATTGTAAAAACTTTGGGGATGGATAGTGAAAAGGGGAGAAGGGATAACCATGCATGCTATAAGGGGTAGAAACCATGCTATTAGGCTTACATTACCTGTGTGTGCAATATGAATCATGCTTAGGACTAATGTGTGCATTAGAAGTCATGCTTTTAGGACTTCATGAATCTGTTTTCAACACTTTGCCTCAATGTTGTTATGTCACTTCGTGTTCAGTAAATAACAAAAAATGTTGCCATGTGATTATGTTCATGCATTCTAAATTTGAATACTGCCTTAAACGAGTATTAACAAATCTGCACTTTACAATGTTGCACGTAGAAGTCTTGTCTTAGGTAAGCAACTAATAAACCGTCACTCTTGCATACTCTGAAACCATGCCAAGCTACCATGTCTTTAAGGCTTTCATGTTTACTGCTTTAACAAACAACATGTCTCTAATTTATGTTCACGCCTACCACTTAGAAATCCTAATCCCAGGATAATAAAATCAATATAAATTGTTGTTCCTGTGCATTCAAAATCATGTCCAATATTGTGACTGCTTTGCATTTAGATAACCTGTTTTCTTTAGGAATTCTGCATATAAATCATCCTGCCTTGTATGCGCATTAGATATCATGTTATAGGATCTCACTCGCTCAATACACTTAGTCTAACTATTGATGCATGAAAAAAGGCATAAAACAGTTTTCCTCTACCTCTAAACAACCGTCAATAATCATGTATATTCACAACACCTAGAACAACATGTTTAGGCACACAATTCAGAACAGTTTTCTTAATTCTGGTAACTATTATACACTGTCCCACACCTAGGCAAGCCTTAGGTGAATAGATTGATAAAAATGGAAAGATGTGTGTGTGTGTGTGTATTGCTTAATGCTTAACAGGTCTTAGAATCAGTAGGCAAACCGATTAGGGCATGTTTCTAAGTTACGAAAACAAACCTGAACGTCTGTTTATTCTCTAAACTCACTTAGACACCATGTCTTGGGTTCTGAACTATAATACTGCCCTTATATGTGTTTGAGTCGTGCTAATTATATGCATTATCTGCAGAGGTAAATTTGAGCCTATTATGTGCTCCTATGTGTTCCCGTTTACTACAGTCTTGTGGGTTCTTTACTTGTCGCTTTAGAATTTTACCTTTTAAACCTGAGGGTCTGCCTAGTACCTCCTTTTAGGATAGTAGTCCTAACCTCCTCTGAGACTAATAGGAAGGAGCGGGTAATAGCACGCAATAGAGTTCGTGACCAACACGTGCTTTAATTACCTTCACGGGGTGGGAAAGGGTAAATTATGGACATGATGACCGATGCGTTAATACCACGTGTAGACCCTCTCTGAGGAGTATCATGCTGGGTATTGCATTGATGTGATCCATGTTTTCACAAACCTAGGATATCTTTTACTTTAAATGTTTAGATTGTAACTCTTTTCAACACTTAGCCTTTCTATAACTGTTTTCAAACACTTGCCTGCTTAAGACTTAAATCCCCTCTTACTTGAGCCTTTATTTGTTTGTTTGCTAAACTGTACAAATTCACAAAGCTATTTGGCTGGGAACCACACTTGTGGATCCTGAGGGGTGCCTAACACCTTCCCGTTGGGATAATTTCAAGCCCTTACCCTACCTCGGGTTAATAAAGTAGTTGTAAATGAACCCCCTTAGGTGACCTAACGCACCTTTAAAATCGTTAGGTGGCGACTCTAAAAAAGCGCAAACCCCTTTCCCAAAAGGAAAGAGTTGCCTCAACCCAAAATGTCTTGAACCCGACCTCCGCGAGGAAAGAGGGGGGCACGACAGCATGGCGACTCTGCTGGGGATATTTACGCTTTTACCGTTACAAACCGCTTTGTGAATTTGTCTGAGTTTGATATTTGTACCCTTTCCTTTTCCCTTTTATGTGAAATTAATTGTTTATCTCTTTCAAGTATTTATTCCTTTCCAAAAAGCGAAACTGACATGTTTCTTGTTTTCCTTTGTAACCGCTTTAAATTATAACTGTTGTATTTACCGCTTTCCTTAACGTGCAAATACATGACAACTTGTTTTAATGTTTATTACTGCATAATCATGCTCAACATTCATTCTCCACTCGTGCCAAACAAAATACTACAACAACGTTTGATGAGTGGTTGTGCTCTTCCTATATTATTACCCCCTAAATTTGGAAAGGCTTATTTGCGGTAAAACTAGTCGATCAACGGTGCAGTCGACAGTTCCGTGCCTTTCCCCCTTGAGTTGTCCGCTCAAGGGTACCAGTATAAAACCACATAGAAACCTACTCTGTTATATTGTTGCATGCATCACAGTCAAACCTAGACAAGCTAAAGTGTTGTCCGCATGATAGCTTTTAAGAAATACTTGTCCAGAGTCCACTAGGTTTCCTAAACCCAAACGGACGTCATCACGTTCTGTGCATTTGTTTGGAGAACTAAATGCTTCATGCTAATTGTTGATGTTAAATAGTCGAGTCTGGCGGGGGTAAGGGCCTAACCTTATTTGCTTTGCAGAAATATGAGGCACGAAGTCCCCAGATTCGGCATGGTCTCCAACATCCACCCAAGACTACTAAGTTGGTAGGAAGGTCTACACTCCAGTGACAAAACTCTCGTCAGGAAATACTTGGGCAACCTACCATCCCTCCTAGAAATCCAGCCTAACAAAATGATAATAGAGGCTGCTACCTTATTCTGGGATTGCAAAAGGTCCGTATTCCTCTTTGGGACATTGAAATGACGCCTTTACTGGAGGAAATAGGAGGACTGGATGCCCTAGTGTGGGAAACCCCGGGGTTGCTGATGCCTGAGAACCGCACATGCAAAGATTTCCTTAAAATGATGGGTATGAAGAAGAACGCGGAACTAGTATGCTTGAAGGAATCATACATACCTTTTGATTATTTATACGAAAGATACGGCCACAGCAAATCATACCGTACCTACCATGACGAGTTTGCTATCACCTCCCTGGGACACATCCATCGTAGAGTGTTCGTCTTTATGTTCTGCTTTTTGGGTTTGATTGTGTTTCCAATGAAGAAGGAGAGAATACATACCAGACTGGCCATGGTAACTAAAACATTAATGGAAGGGATTAATGGGCAAGACTTCAGCATTGTACCTACGATCATTGCAGACATATATCGTCCCTTAGAGAAATGTCAACAAGGAGCAAGACATTTTGAAGGTTGCAATCTATTACTTCAACTTTGGCTCATGGAACACCTCCAAAGAGGTAAATACCGACAAGACATTCATCGAAGGATATGGGATGACCACATCGCTTTCCATCACCCGAAGCGAATGAATTACATCCCCGACATGTTCGCTCAGCCTGAGAATGCCGAAGGATGGGTTGAGCTGTTTGGTAATCTGACTGAAGAACAGGTTCAATGGATGTTTGAGTGGTTTCCGATAGATGAGTTCATCATCCGATCCCGAGATGCACTGTTTCTAATAATGCTTGGTTTAAAGGGGACATACCCTTACGTCCCTCTTCGAGTTATGAGGTAAGCGGGTAGGAAGCAAGTCATACCCAGGGTCGACAAAATGAGCCATCTTCGAGCAGACTTTCAAAATGATGACAGTCCTCACAAGTGCCAAGCTCAGCACCTGTGGCACTGCAAGATTATACTTGAGAAGGACACCATCAATCCAGACAGGTATCACGCCGGTTGTACCCCTTTCTATCCGGGTTGGTTAGAAGATAATCGAGGTAATCAGAGCAAGCTAGGGTTAATCCGAGGTCACAGGGTTATAGATGAAAGGGCTGAAGCGCAAGCCAAGTTCAACCAGTTGCGCAAAAGGATCTGTGAATGTGAGGATGAGCACCACCAAATACACGAGTCACAAGAAGCTGATCGAGGAGTGGAAAGACATGGCTATCAGCACTAAAAAGAGGTTGGGATACTTAGAACGAGTTATAGTCGAGCTGGAGGAGAAATTCATCAAAAAGGTCGATGATTGTCAAAGGGCTGAGGGAACTGAAGGAGGACATCTCGCCAGAGCATACCTGTTGCTGAGACTTTGCGAGCTGGGAAAGCTGTTCGAGGGAGGAAGGAATGTCGAATCTGGGGAAGGTCCTTCTGGGACCAAATAGATAGGAATGCCTTTATTTTGTCTCTATCAATGTAATTAGCTCAATGGCCATTTGTGACTTTTATTTTTCGTTATTTAGTGTCGTTTTGGGATTTGTCTACTTTTCTTATCAATGAAATGAGGCATTTAGCATTTTTAAGTTCTCCAAATCAACTTGTCGTTAGGCCTACCTAGGGCATAAAGAGGTTCCCAAATTAGGACACGCTTTACATTCCCGTGCTATGTGTTTAAATACTGCAATATTTTTTCATAATCCTCACTGACTTGGTTACTTTTTGTTTCTATTTTTTTTTCTTTTCTTTATTGTTCCCCTCCCCAAAGGTTAGTTCGTGCACTCTAGCATCATCAACTTATCTCACAAGATCCAAGGTCCCTCCACCTACTCCTCCTCCTAGTCCTCCTAAAGGCAAGAACAAAGGCAAGAGTAAGATGGAAGAATCCAGCGGCACCAGGAAGGAGAATATGGTTGAACGGATAGAGGCCACTGACGACCGAAGTATTCAGGTCCTAAATGAGAACATGTCACCACTGGAACAGAAATTGCTGAAATTTCAAGAGGAACTTGACCAGGTTTAAAATCTGGCCAACCTGTCATTTTCCCTGAATGTACCATACGTCAACTTCCCAAACACTCAAAACCCTACACATCCACAAAATATCCCAAGACAACAGAATCATCCCGCACCTCACTATCACACCACTCCGCCAAAGAACCAAATTCTCCCGACACAATGCAATACTTGCCACACTTCAAAAAACACTTCGTTACTTATCCAGAACTTCAGAACCCCACAATGTACCATTTCCACAATCCAATCTATGTGGATACCATGCCACACTCCACTCCACCTATCCCACACCCGTCTGAGTCGGATGAAAATGACCTGCTTATCAAGAACCTGGCCAAGGAATTAAGGAAGCTGACTATCCGAGTTTAGGGTGTTGAAGGAACCAAGGGAATCGAAGGACTGAATTATGAGGACCTCTGTATACAACCTGATGTCGAACTGCCTGAGGGGTACAAACCTCCGAAGTTCGAGATGATTGACGGTAATGGTGATCCAAGGGTCCATCTGAGGATCTATTGTGACAAGCTGGTTTGCGTGGGAAAGGATGAAAGAATCCGCATGAAGCTGTTCATGAGGAGTTTAAAGGGAGATCCACTGACTTGGTATATTATCCAAGATCCCAAGAAATGGTCAAACTGGGTAGTTATGGCGTCTGACTTTATGGATAGATTTAGATTCAACACAGAGAACGCACCAGACGTGTTCTACATCCAGAATTTTAAGAAGAAGCCCATAAAGACTTTTCGCGAGTATGCTACTCGTTGGAGGTCTGAAGGTGCTAAAGTCAGACCTGCTTTAGAAGAGGAGCAGATGAGCAAGTTCTTTGTTCGGACCTAGGACCCGCAGTATTATGAACGGTTGATGATGATTGTGAATCACAAATTATCCGACATTATCAAATTAGGGAAGCAGATTGAAGAAGGTATTATGAGCGGTATGGTCACAAATTTTGAATCCTTGCAAGATACAAACAAGGCTTTACAGTCCGGTGGTGTGTCCAAGAAAAGGGGCGTGGGAGCGGTAATGGTTGCACAAAGAGCCAAATCCCCACTCAAATACCAAATTTATCCAACACCTCCACTCACATACCCGCCAACCCTGAATTACCAAGAACCTTCACCTTCCTACCAAGCTCCACCACCTTCTTACCAAGCTCCACCACCCACCAACCAATCTCCACCACCCATATATCAACCTACTTCACCCAAATACTCACAACCTGCTCCCGTCTACCATACTTACAATTCTCAGCCATCTCATTACCAATCACCCCCTACCCGTCAAAACTTCCCTAGACCTCATCCTAATTTTGATCGCAGACCTCCAAAACAGTACACCGTCATCGCTAAATCCATCGACCATATGTATGAGAAGCTCAAAGATGCTGGTTATGTCACCCCTATCCTTGCTGCCATCCTTGAGAACCCTTCTTAGTGGATTAACCCAAACAACTCTTGTGCATACCATTCCGTCATGAAGGGGAACAACATCGACGAATGCCGCTCTTTGAAAGATAAGATACAGTCCCTGATTGATAACAAGATCATTGTGGCGAAAGATCCCGCTCTGAATGTCCGCAACAATCCTTTGCCAGACCATAAGGGCGGAGATATTCATATGATTGAAATAGAAGATGATTGGGATCCTGAGGGGTCAATCGGGTTGATCGCAGCGGGTGATAACCCAAAGCAACCCGCAGTCACTCTCAACCAGATCATAGTCCAGATTCAACTATCTGAGGACGCTGAGGTGAACATGTCTATACCACTTGATTTTGAAGTAGCGCCACCTGCAAAGGCACTAGTTCCGATTGAAGTTGAGTTCGTGTCTCCGGCAAATGCACCCACACCATTTGAGGTTGCAGTCTTGCAACCCAAAACTCACATTCCGTTGGAAGTAAGGATGGCTGCACCAATTCCAGTGGCGATGTCGACCACGCCACCCTTCTATACAAATGCTATCTCGTGGGATTATACAGCCGAGGCAAGAAGGAAAGGCAAGGTCAAAACTGAAGAAGCTGTCGGAACACAGGGTATGACGAGTACTGGTAGGGTCTACACCCCTGAGCATCTGGCTGAATCAAGCAAGAAGGCTGCCAACCGGACTCCCCTTATTGAGACAGGTCCGGATGACCTTTGGAGGAAAGTACAAGCTAAGGAGTATTCGGTCATCGACCAGCTAAACAATATGCCAACACAAATATCCATCCTCTCTTTGTTGCAGAATTTTGAGACGCACAGAAGTGCCCTGTTGAAGGTGTTGAGTGAAGTGTATGTACCAAACAACATCACTAGTGGGGAAATGGCCAACATGGTAGGCTAGGTGTTGGAAAGTCACAAGATCACCTTCCATGAGGATGAGTACCACCTGAAGGATTGGGGCACAACAAAGCACTGCACATCACCATGCAATGCAAAGATTATTTCATCACACGAATCTTGATTGATGGGGGATCCAGTCTTAACATTTTTCCATTGATAACACTCAAGAAATTAGGTAAAGGGATGCATGAGATAAAGGATGGAGCAATCAACATGAAAGCCTTCGATGGTTCTCAGAGGTCTACCATTGGTGAGATAAGCATATGCCTGCAAATGGGACCGACTTGGTTCGAGGTTGACTTCTAGGTGATAGATGTGCCAACGTCCTACAATCTGTTATTGGGATGACCATGGATCCATGATACTGGGGCCATAGAATCAACGCTACATCAAGCAGTGAAGTTCGAGTGGAACCACCTAGAGGTGATTATTCATGGTGACGGTAGCAACCCTATTTACAATCGCCAGACTATTCTGGTGATCGGAGGAAGAATAAAGTTGGGTGGAGAAACTTACCACAATATTGAACGGGTCAATGTCATCGACAAGGGCAAATGGTGGGATAGAAAGATCGAGAGTATATTAAAATGGAATGGGTACGAGCCTGGCAAAGGGCTCGACAAGAACCTTCAAGGAATCTCCAAACCTATCAAGATAAAAAACCATGGCACCACTTTCGGTCTGGGATATGACTACACTTGGGAAGAGTACAACGACTGGTCACCACCTTGGCGCGGTCCTTACTACCCATTGGAGCAGCCGATACCGCATCTGAAGCAGACCTTCCAGCAAGCCGACGTTATTTATGGGTCAAACGAGGAGAAAGCACTAGCAGCAATGAGGAATTTGTTTCTGGAGGACGATGATATGGATTGATGTGTTGTTCTCGAAGAGGAGGGGAAGGAAGGCCCTTCCATACAAACTGTGAGTAGAGGGACATACCTCAAGAACTGGTCTATCAGAACAACCAAAGCCCGACGAGCCTCGGGGTAGCAAGGCTAAAACAAGCATTAATTATTGTTTTATTTACTAAAATGAGTTTTCCTTTTTGCATTTTTCAATTCCTGCGATAAGATCTTCAATGTTCAAACAATTACTCGATTTATCAAAGCACTTTCCAATTTTTCTTATGAATCCAATATTTATTGCTACTGTTTTTTCTCATTACTTTATCTATACAGCCTTACTATTACTTGTCTTGATGAACCGATGACTGTGACATGCAATAAGACAACGCAACAAACGGACGTTGATTCCGAGGAAGATGATATACCCGACGAGATTGTCAAAGAAGTCGAAAACTTCAAAAACAGACATAAGTCCAACCTGGACGAGACTGAAGTTATCAACCTGGGCGATTCAGAAAACATCAAGGAAACACAAATCAACATTCATTTGTCACCATCAGAAAAGAGGGAATACACAGAGTTTCTGAAGGAATATGAGGACATCTTTGCATGGTCGTATGATGACATGACTGGTCTAAGTACGTCTATTATGGCTCATAAACTTCCAACCAATCCAATGTGTCCACCGGTAAAGCAAAAGCTCAGAAAGTTCAAACCCGACATGAGTTTGAAAATCAAGAAAAAGTTACCAAGCAGATCAACGCGAAGGTTCTCAGGGTAGTTGAGTACCCAACATGGTTAGACAACATTGTACCTGTGCCAAATAAGGACGGGAAGGTCAGAGTCTGTGTCGACTACCGGGATCTCAACCGGGCCAATCCGAAAGACGACTTCCCTTTGCCAAATATACCATCCTGATTGACAATTGCGCCAAGCATGAACTACAATCATACGTGGATTGCTTCGCTGGTTATCATCAGATTTGGATGGATGAAGACTATGCTGGCTTTCATTAGGCCGTGGGGAGTATACTGTTACAAGATGATGCCATTCGGCCTGAAATATGCAGGGGCCACCTACATGAGGGCTATGACCACCATATTCCATGACATGATTCACAAGGAGATCGAGGTATACGTGGATGGCGTTATTATCAAGTACAAGAAAGCCACTATCCACATAGAGGATTTGAGGACGTTCTTCAATAGGTTGCAAAAATACAACCTGAAGCTGAACCCTGCGAAATGTGCATTTGGGGTTCCTGCCCGGAAGTTGCTGGGATTTATTATGAGCCGCCGGGGAATAGAATTGGATCCGTCAAAAGTCAAGGCTATTCAATAACTGCCGCCTCCAAGGAACAAGAAAGATGTGATGAGTTTCTTGGGGAGGCTTAATTACATCAGCCGGTTTATTGCACAGTCTACAGTTATCTGTGAGCCGATCTTCAAGATGCTGAAGAGGGACACTGCAACCAAATGGACCGATGAGTTCCAAAAGGCTTTCGATATAATCAAGGAATATTTGTAAACACCACCAGTCCTAGTACCACTTGAGACAGGTAGACCTCTGTTACTCTACATTTCCGTGTTAGATGGAGCTTTCAGTTGCATTCTGGGGCAGCACAATGAAATAGGAAGGAAGGAACAAGCTATTTACTACCTCAGCAAGCCGTATGAGACTCATTATTCTCTATTGGAACGCACCTGCTGCGCTCTAACTTGGGAAGCTCAGAATTTGAGGCACTACTTCTGTGCCTACACAACATATCTCATATCAAGAATGGATCCATAGAAGTACATCTTTCAGAAGCCCATGCCCACCGGCAAGCTGGCCAAGTGGCAAATCCTGCTGAGCGAGTTCAACATTGTTTATGTAACTCAGAAAGAGGTCAAGGGACATGCACTAGAAGACCACCTCGCTGAGAACCCTGTGGACGGAGAATACGAGCCCCTAAAAACGTATTTCTCCGATGAGGAGGTATGATTCATAGGAGAAGACATTGCACAATCCTATGACGGTTGGAGGATATTCTTTGATGGAGCAGCAAACTTCAAAGGAGTTGGCATTGGATCAGGCCTAGTATCAGAAACTGGTCAGCATTATCCAGTATCAGCCAAACTCAGATTCCCTTGAACTAACAATATGGCAGAGTATGAGGCCTGCATTCTAGGGATCAACATGGCCATTGACATGAACATCCAGGAGTTATTAGTGATCGGTGACTCAAATTTGTTGGTACATCAGGTACAAGGAGAATGGGCAACCAAGAATTCCAAGATACTACCATATCTGCATCACGTACAGGAGTTGAGAAAGAGGTTTACGAAGATAGAATTCCGGCACATCCCCAGAATCCAGAATGAGTTTGTCGATGCATTGGCTACTTTGTCCTCAATGATCCAGCATCCGAACAAGAATTTCATTGATCCTATTCCCGTAAAGATCCATAATCAGCTAGCTTATTGTGCCCATGTCGAAGGGGAAGCAGACGGAAAACCTTGGTTTTATGACATCAAGGAATATTTGGCAAAAGGTGATTACCTAGAGCTTGCGAATCCCACTCAGAAGCGCACACTTCGGAGATTGTCCAACAACTTCTTTCACAGCGGAGGAATCCTGTATAGGAGGAATCCCTATTTTGGATTATTGAGATGTGTCGACGCAAAGGAAGCATTCAAGCTACTAGAGGAAATTCATGTTGGGACCTGCGATCCACATATGAACGGTTTTGTCTTAGAAAAGAAGATACTCCAGGCTGGTTACTTTTGGATGACCATGGAAACGGACTGCATCCATTATGTCCGGAAATGCCACCGTTGCCAGATACATGTAGACATGATAAAGGAACCTCCAAACGATCTTAATACAACGAGCTCACCATGGTCGTTCGCCGCCTGGGGCAATAGACGTTATTGGACCAATCGAGCATGTCGCCTCCAACGGACACAGGTTCATTCTGGTAGCCATTGATTACTTCACTAAATAGGTCGAAGTAGCCTCCTACAAAGCAGTAACTAAGAAAGTCGTGGCAGACTTTGTCCGCGACCATATTGTTTGTCGATTCGGAATTCCTGAGTCAATCATCACCGACAATGGTTCCAATCTCAACAGTGACTTGATGAAAGCCATGTGTGAAACTTTCAAGATCAAACACAATAATTCCACATCTTACAGACCTCATATTAATGGAGTTGTCTAAGCCGCCAACAAAAACATCAAGCAAATATTGAGAAAAATGATAGAGAATCATAAGTAGTGGCACGAGAGTTATCATTCGCTTTACTGGGATATCGCACCACAGTCCGCACATCAACTGGGTCAACTCCCTATATGCTGGTTTACGGTACAGAGGTTGTCATTCCCGCTGACGTCGAGATTCCATCCCTAATACAGGAAACCGAGCTCAATGATGCAGAGTAGATAAAGGGTCGCTATGAGCAGCTAGCCCTCATAGACGAAAAGAGAATGAACGCAGTATGTCATGGTCAACTCTATCACAACAGAATGTCCAGATCCTTCAACAAAAGAGTCAAGACAAGACAGTTCACACCGAGGCAGCTGGTGTTAAAGAAGATTTTTCCACATCGAGATGAAGCCAAAGGGAAGTTCTCTCCCAACTGGCAGGGCCCGTACATGGTTCACCGAGTGCTGACAGAATGAGCAGTTATACTTGCAGAAATGGATGGAGAGGTTTGGACAAAACCAATCAATTCAGATGCAGTCAAACATTACTATGTATAACCTTATCCTTTTACCAATGATGTAAATTGAACTACGCCTGACCTGATTCCTATTTAAGAGGGGATACGTAGGCAGCCATATGGGTTTGGTCACAATTCAACAAAAATTTCATTTTCCCCCGCAATTTGAAACTGGGGAAGAATTTTGAGGAGGACCCTCAAAATTCCGAAGCAAGTTCAGCTGATTGCCGCACGAGCAACAATCAGAAGCATCCGTCCGTCAAACTGGGGTAGAATTTTGAGGAGGACCCTCAAAATTCTGTAGCAGGAGAGGTTGCAATGTCTCAAATCGTGTCACGGTCGTCGGTTCATCTAAAACTATTTTAGATTATATGTTTATGTTATACTTTTACAAAATCATGCATACTTATTCTTGAAACAGCTTGTTTAGCAAATGCTACCCCAATGATGCAGACAATATCATCATATCAAGCCGAACGAGTCAAGCAAAGCCAGCGGGGATACGAACTAACCTTACCCCTTTACAAAACTCATGATTTTTCTGTGGATGCAGGCATAAAGAACAAACACGTAGAGAAGTCTCAAATATTATCGCAACCGCAAAGGCCAAAGTTCGATGTCTACACAAAAGGACACGCATGTTCAAGGTCGCAATCCTCAAAGCAATCACACTTGCCTTCATCCATGATCAATAATGCCCAGTAGTCACAATACCCTCAACAATCACAGTGCCACAATTTATTACCAGCTAAGAATTCCTACCGTAATTTATTTTTCTGCATAAGGCTACTTTTCTGCCTTCCGAGACTAAACGTTGTATCCATCTGCATTCGCATCTCGCATAAGGCTACCTTTATGCCTTCCGAGACTCAACGTTTGTCTCCATTTGCATTCGTTTCTTGCATCAGGCTACCTTTTTGCCTTCCGGGACTAAACGTTGTCTCCATCCGCATTCGCATCTTTGCATAAGGCTACCTTCCTGCCTTCCGAGACTAAACGTTGTCTCTATCTGCACTCGCATCTTGCATAAGGCTACCTTTCTGCCTTCCGAAACTAAACACTGTCTCCATCTGCATTGCATAAGGCTACCTTTCTGCCTTCCGAGGTTAAACTCTACCTCCATTCGCATCTTGCATAAGGCTACTATTCTGCCTTTTGAGACTAAACGCTGTCTCCATCTGCATTCGCTTATTGCATAAGGCTACCTTCCTTCCTTCCGAGGTTAAGCTCTACCTCCATCTGCATTGCATAAGTCTACTATTCTGCCTTCCGAGGCAAAACGCTGCCTCCAATTTACTTTTCAAAAGTAACCACGGCCTCAAGCATTATTCATTTCACTTTCCTTTTGGGCTAAGCTCTGCCCCTTTAATTCGCAAGACTAAGCTCTGTCTTGTTAGCATCACACTATTGCATCTTCATAGACTGAAATATCGCCCACCTATCCAAAGGCGTCATCGTTCGGAGGCACCATCTTCATAGCCCGAGAACACCATGTCATGGCCTGAGGATCTCTTTTATCATTTTGCATATCATTATTCAAAGGCGTCATGGTTAGAAGGCACCATCTTCATGTCCTGAGAGCATCATTTCATGGCCTGCGAATCCTGCATCAAGCAATCCATGGCCCAGGACATCATGGTCTAAGGACGTCGTCCTTAACTGTCCAAAGACAGCATCCATGGTCCAACGGGAATTTTCATCATGTTTAAATTACACACAATATATGCTTGTCTTGTTCATTTGCAGGTAATCCGGCTAGCGACAGCCATCCTAGCAGGAGTGGTCCTGCTCCAGTTCTCCCAAACTACCTAGTAAGCCGCTTATTCATCCAGCCCTGTATGTTACGTTCGTTCTTGAAAAACTCCATCGGTAAACTTCGCGGATGGCTCCTGAACTACATACAGTCTGATTCTTGTAAAACCAAGGATATGTTGGTAACTCAGAAACGTGCGGCCTAAATCTCTTCAAACCGTTTCATTCGGTCAAAATTGACCATCATATCTTTACCCGGCCCAATCCTTTGATCAATCTGAGCCGTTGATAAATTTGAATCAACGACCCAGATTATTAGTTACAATAATTAACCCAGGACTAATCCCCCCGACCCCTCATTCTCACTCGGTAACTCATCTCTTTACTCTCCCTCTAACTCTCCAGCTCTCTAGAGACTTCTAGTCTCCTCTCCGCCTCCGATGAGGTCCTTCGTCTTCTCTGGCTGCCTCTTCACCGGAGACCATGGAGCCTTCACCATCCTCAGGCCTTCTATGGCTCCTTTACGCCGGTAATGATTTCCCTAAGGCCCTCAAGGGACGAGGACCAGTCTACTCACACCTTTGGCTTGTTCTCGCCTGTCTCAGGCCTTCATGGCTCAACCTCCTGTAAGGTTTTCACTACTTTGCGGCTAGATCCGGGGACTACACTAACTTTCTCTTTCTGGGTTCTCGCTTTGAAACCCTAACTTCTAAACCTCTGATTCTCTTAAATCCATAATAGATCTACACGTATTATGAGTTTTTTCCTATGTTCCTTTAAATATTCTCCTATTTTCTTGAACGATTCTTCGTTTTTCGAAAAAAAAAGAACTAGGGTTCTTAAAATCCCTTTTAAACGATTTTCTTTCTGATTTTTTAGTATTATCTTGTGGTTCTCACTATGTTTGAATGTTTATTTGAGGTTTTCCCCTTGTTGTCTGATTTTGTTAAAACCTGTCACGACCCGAATTCCCACCTTCAGGTCGTGACTGCGTCTAACATTGAACCCGCTAGACAAGCCAACGTGTGCAATTAAACTAACATGATAACACCCAATTAACATAATTAACCAAAAATAGTTTACGATTTAGTAGCGGAAATAGATAAAAATAGAACTAAATGGTTCAAACAAATACAACACGTTGTAACAATCCCCGAATCTGGAGTCACTAACTCACGAACATACTAAAGATTACTACAACCAAGGGTTGAACAATAACTCTATACAACTGTCTTTGGAAATAAATGAAAAAGACGGGAAGGAAGAAAAAGGGATAGAGGAGACGTCAAGGACCACGAACGTCTGCGGGTCTACCTTGCAATCTCCGAGGTGGACTGAAGGATATTCCCTCTAACGATGTCCACTGGGCTCGGCTGCGGGATCTGCACAACATAAAGAAGTGCAGGTGTAGCATCAGTACAACCGACCACATGTACTGAGTAAGTGCCGAGCCTAACCTCGGCCGAAGTAGTGACGAGGCTAGACTTGACAATAATGATAATCTGTCCTATTCTACAGCATGTAACATGGATAATACAAGGCAAGAGGTAAGCAGTCAAGTAAGGGATATGGGAGTAGTAAAGGGGAAACAAGTGAAATGAAGCAGTCAAATTGACAGATAGAAGTAAACAAGGGAAGCAATTTAACACAATAGCTAACGAAACAAGTATAAATATCAGAAATGTAAATAATGGCACGGCATCACCCTTCGTGCTTTTACTCTCTTCCTCACAATGCAATGTAATCAAATATCATGGCACGATATCACCCTTCATGCTTTTACTCTCTTCCTCACAATGCGATGTATAACGTGAGATAGTATAAATCATGGCACGACATTAACCTTCGTGCTTATAATCAATGTAAATCATGGCACGACATTAACCTTCTTGCTTATAATCAATATGAATCGTGGCACGGCATTACCCTTCGTGCTTTACACTCTTCCTCACTATGAAATGTAATCAAATATCATGGCACGACATCACCCTTCGTGCTTTACACTCTTCCTACCAAGCAATGACAGATATAATGACAAGGAGTACAACATAGTTGAAATATACAGTTCAAATCACCCGGCAAGGGGAAAACATCAATTAATAACTCAATAAATGCCCGGCAAGGGTCTCAACTATAACCAATCACCTCAATTGTATACTTTACACTTGGATTCTCAATCGTATCAACACTTCTTAAGCTCAACAACCAATACTTTCAACAAGAATAAATTACCAAGTAGAGACAATCTCATAATATGATAAACATGGAAGAAATACTACAATTTCTATCAAAATAGACTCACGGGCATGCTTGACACACATTGCATAGGTACTCGTCACCTCACCTATGCAATGAACATGATAATCACTTAGCACATAGCAAATAATACCTATTCCCTCACCAAAGTTAGGCAAGACACTTACCTCGGTCCAAAGTATAGCAATCAACCCTCTAAGACCGCCTTTCCTTTATAATCCGACTCCGAAACAACGATATCTAGGCATAATTAATCCAATAATATCAATAAAGACTCAATAACACAATCCCATAGCCTAGATATGAAATTCCTATCATTCTTCCAAAATTTCCAAAATTCGACCCGGGGCCTGCTTGGTCCAAACACGAGGCTCGGACCAAAACCCGATCACCCATATCCCCACGAGTTAGAATATATAATTTGTTTTGAAATACAACCCCAAATTGGGGTTGAACTACCCAAAATTACCAAAAACCTAACTCTACCCAAAACTCCTAATTTCTACTTTGATTTCATGTTTTTAGGCATAGAACCTAGTGTTTGATGAAGAAAAGTGGAAGAAAACGGAGTTAAGTACTCATACTTATGAAGCTATGGAGGTTGGGGAGCTTGAATTTCGTATATGGAAGTTTGGGGAAGAAGAAAAGGGTGGAGAATGGAAATAATCCCGTAATGGGTCTGTTTTCGACTTAATAAAATCACTGGAGAAAATAACTCTATGTGTTCGCAGCCTATTGACCGCGTTCGCACAGGTTTGACCAAACAGACTTATGCGTTCGGGGCCAATAGCCGCGTTCGCACAGGTCAAATACCACTCCCCCACCCAGGACCTACCTTACCCAGTGCGGACGCACCCCCCTGCCCGCGTTCGCACTGCCCTGCCTAAACTACTCTCCGCGTTCGCACCTGCTAGAGTGCGTTCGCACAGCTTTGACCCCATAGCCCTCCATGTTCGCATCCTGAGTGGTGCGTTCGCATAACACAATTAGCCCAGCTCCCAGAGACCCCACTTTACTCTATGCGTTCGCATCCTAAGTGGTGCGTTTGCATAGAGTCAATACCTGGACACCAGCAATTCATCAAAACACCAGATTTTTAGCACTTTTCACACCCCGTTAGCTACCCGAAACTCACCTGAGCCCTCGGGTCTCAAAACCAAAAATACACACGACTCCCAACACATCCTACGGACTTATTCAAGCATTTAAATCATTAAAATATTATCAAATTCATCTAATTAAACCTCAAAACTCTGAGAATTTTCTTATAACTTCATAAAGCTTAATTTTAACAATTTTGATCCGAAACACGTCATTCCAAGTCCGTTTTACACCAAACTTCACAGATAAGTCACATAACATATAATAAACCTGTTTCGGGATCCGGAACCATAATACGGGCCCAGTAACACAGTTTTCACATAATTATTCATTTTCAAAATCCTTTATTATTTTCAGAAAACAATTTTCTTTAAAAATTCATTTCTCGGGCTTGGGACCTCAGAATTCGATTCCGAGCATACGCCCAAGTCCCATATTTTCCTACGGACCCTTCGGGACCGTCATATCACGGGCCCGGGTCCGTTTACCAAAAATATTGACCAAAGTCAACTTTATTCATTTAATTATCATAAAATTCCATTTTCATCAAATTTCAACATAAAGACTTCCCGGCTACACGCCCGGGCTGCGCACGCATATGGAGGTGAGATTAACAAAGACTTTTGGGGCCTCAGAACACTGATTTAGCTAGAATTACTTAGGATGACCCTTTTGGGTCATCACAGTCTCCACCTCTAAAACAAACGTTCGTCCTCGAACAGACATAGAAAAGTACCTGAGTCTGAGAAAAGATGGGGATAACGACTCCTCATATCGGACTCGGACTCCCAGGTAGCTGCCTCGGCAGGATGACCCCTCCACTGAACACGGACCGATGGATAACTCTTCGACCTCAACTAGCGAACCTGCCTATCTAATATAGCTACCGGCTCCTCCTCATAAGTTAGATCCTTGTCTAACTGGACAGCGCTNTGAAACACTGGATGCACTGCTGATAAATGCGGTGGCAAGGCAAGTCTGTAGGCCACCTCTCCTACCTTATCCAAAATCTCAAATGGACCAATATACATAGGGCTCAACTTTCCCTTCTTTCTGAATCTCATCACGCCCTTGATAGCCGACACTTGAAGGAACACCTGGTCTCCTACCATGAAAGCCAAATCTCGAACTCTACGATCTGCATAACTCTTTTGTCTGGACTGAGCTGTACGAAGTCTATCCTGAATAATTTTCACCTTGTCCAAGGCATCCTGGACTAACTCAGAACCCAATAACCTAGCCTCTCTGGGCTCAAACCATCCGACTTGAGACTGACATAGCCTACCATACAACGCCTCATACAGATCCATCTGAATGCTCGACTGGTAACTGTTGTTGTAGGCAAACTCTGCTAAAGGCAAAAACTGATCCCATGAACCACCAAAATCAATAACACATGCCCGCAACATATCCTCCAAAATCTGAATAGTGCGCTCGGACTGTCCGTCCGTCTGAGGATGAAATGTTGTGCTCAACTCAATCTGTGTGCCCAACTCTCGCTGGAATACTCTCCAGAAATGGGAGGTAAACTGAGTACCTCGGTCTGATATGATAGATAAGGGAACACCGTGCAATCTGACAATCTCTCTCATATAGATCTTTGCCAACTTCTCCGCTGAATACGAAACCGACACATGAATGAAGTGTGCTGACTTGGTCACCATATCCATAACAACCCACACTGCATCCACCATCCTCTGAGTCCGTGGAAGCCCAGCTACAAAATCCATCGTGATACGCTCCCACTTCCACTCGGGAAGCTGAATTTGCTACATCTAACCACCGGGTCTCTGGTGCTCATACTTAACATGCTGACAATTCAAGCACCGGGCTACATAAGCCACAATATCCTTCTTCATTCTACGCCACCAATAATGCTGCCGCAAGTCCAAGTACATCTTAGGGCGCCCGGATGAATGGATTACCGGGAACTATGGGCCTCCTGCAATATCAACTCCCGAATGTCGTCCACATCAGGAACACATATACGACCCTGCAATCTCAAAACTCCCTCGGCATCAACTATGACCTGCTTGGCACGTCCGTGCCAAACCGCATCTCTAAGAGCACACAAATGGCAATCATCATACTGCTTGGTGCAAATACGATCATGCAATGAAGAACGAGCGACGGTATAGGCCAAAACACTGCCCGCCTCAGAAACCTCTAATCTCACAAATCGATTAGCTGAAGCCTGAACATCCAAAGCCAAAGGTCGCTCTCCAACTGATAAATAGGCCAAACTACCCATACTGACTGACTTTCGGCTCAAAGCATCGTCCACCACATTGGCCTTTCCCGGGTGGTAGAGAATAGTAATATCATAATCCTTCAGCAACTCTTACCACCTCCTCTGCCTCATGTTCAACTCCTTTTGCTTAAACAAGTATTGCAAACTCTTGTGATCAGTGAATACCTCACACGGTACCCCATACAAATAGTGCCTCCAAATCTTCAAGGCATGAACAATAGCTGCAAGCTCCAAATCATGGACTGGATAGTTCTTCTCATGAATCTTCAACTGACATGAAGCATAGGCTATAACCTTTCCCTCCTGCATCAATACCGCACCAAGTCCAACTCATGAAGCATCACAATACACGGTATACGAACCTGAACCTGTGGGCAATACCAACACTGGTGGTGTGGTCAATGATGTCTTGAGCTTCTGAAAGCTCGCCTCACACTCCTCAGACCATATGAACTGAACATTCTTCTGCGTCAACTTGGTCATAGGGGCTGCTATAAATGAAAACCCCTCCACAAACCAGCGATAATAGCCTGCTAGGCCTAAGAAACTCCGAATCTCGGTGGCTGAAGTGGGCCTAGGCCAATATCTAACTGCTAAAACTTTCTTTGGATCCACCTGAATGCCCTCTGCCGATACAACGTGGCCCAAGAATGCCACGGAACTCAATCAGAACTCACACTTAGAAAACTTGGCATACAACAGCCGATCTCTCAAAGTCTGGAGGAGGACTCTAAGGTGTTGCTCATGCTCCTCTCGGCTGCGAGAGTATGTCAAAATATCATCAATGAAAACAATAACGAACGAGTCCAAATAAGGCTTGAATACAAGATTCATCAACTCCATGAACACAGCGGGGGTATTGGTCAACCCAAACAACATGACCAAAAACTCATAATGCCCATAACGAGTGCGAAAAGCCGTCTTAGGCACATCAGATGCTCTGATCCTCAGCTGATGGTAACCAGATCTCAAGTCTATCTTAAAGAATACCGTAGCACCCTGAAGCTGATCAAATAAGTCATCAATCGTCGACAAAGGATACTTGTTCTTAATAGTAACCTTATTCAACTGCCAGTAGACAATACACATCCTCATTGAGCCGTCTTTCTTCTTCACGAACAACACTGAAGCACCCCAAGGAGAAACACTAGGCTTAATGAAGCCTTTATCCAACAAATCATGTAATTGTTCCTCTAATTCCTTCAACTCTGGCGGACCCATACGATACGGGGGAATAGAAATGGGCTGGGTGACCTCAGCTAACTCAATACAAAATTCAATATCCCTGTCTGGTGGCATACCCGGCAGGTCAGCAGGGAATACCTCTGGAAACTCGCGAACCACGGGCACAGACTCTATAGAAGGAACCTCAGCACTAGAATCACGAACATAGGCCAAACAACCCTTCTCGACCATGCGGCGAGCCTTCAAATAAGAAACAACTCTACCAGAAGAATGACTAGGAGTCCCTCTCCACTCTAAACGAGGTACTCCTGGCAAGGCTAAGGTCACTGTCTTGACATGACAGTCCAAGATAGCATGATAGGGAGATAGCCAATCCATACCCAATATAACATCAAAGTCAACCATATCAAGAAGCAAAAGATCAACCTGAGTCTCCAGACCACCAATAACTACTACGCAAGCACGGTAGACTCGATCTACCACTATAGAATCACCCACCGGTGTATACACATGTACAACAGTACTCAAGGAATCACGGGGCATACTCAAATAAGGGGAAAAATATGAAGACACATAGGAGAATGTAGAACCCGGATCAAATAACACTGAAGCCTCACGGATGCAAACTGAAACCGTACCTGTAATAACTGCATCAGAAACCTCAGCATCAGGACGAGCAGGAAAAGCATAACACCGGGGCTGAGACCCTCCAATATGAACATCCCTGGGTCTACCTGCTGCAACCTAGCCTCTACCCCTCGTGGCATGTGCTCCACCTCTATGAACCTTACCACCACCTCTGGCACCTCGACCACCACCCCTAGCTGGCTGAGGGGGTAAGGGTGCACCTGCTGCGGGAACCAAGGTACGGGAACCCTGATACTGGGTCCACTCGAAGCTCGGGGGCAATATCTGGCAATGTGCCCCAGGCTACCACAACTATAACAAGATCTCTGCTGTTGTGGCTGATGACTCGGAAACTGACCCTGACGACCCTGTTAACCACCCCGGTAACTCTGAAGTGGCTGTGCACTGATAGACGCTGGTGGTGCACTAACATGATCTGGCGGTGCACGGGGATATACCTGAAGTGCTGACTGAAAAGGTCGGGGTGGATGACCCCTGCTGAAATAATCCCTGCCTCCAGATGAGGCTCCACTCAATTTACCAAAATGATGGGGCCTCTTGTCAGCCCCCTGACCACCTCTCTATGACAAAATCATCTCAATCCTCCTAGCTACATCGGCGGCATCCTGGAATGAAATATCAGTACCCGACTCCCTGTCCATCTGGAGTCGTATAGACTGGGCCAATCCCTCAATGAACCTCCGAACTCTCTCCCAATCAGTGGGGAGTATCATCAATTCATGCTTGGCCAGAGCGATGAACCTGGTTTCGTACTGAGTAACAGACATAGATCCCTGCTGGAGGCGCTCAAATTGCCTCCTAAGATCCTCTCGCTGAGTAATGGGAAGGAACTTCCCCAAAAATACCTCTGTGAACTAAGCCCAAGTCAAAGGTGCAGACCCAACTTGTCTGGCTAAGCAGTAGTCCCTCCACCAAGTCTTGGTTGCGCCAGATAGTCGAAAAGTAGCGAAGTCAACTTCATTAGACTCTACTATGCCCATGTTCCGAAGAACCTCATGACACCTGTCCAAGTAATCATGTGGATTCTCTGACAATGCACCAGTAAAATTAGTAGTAAATAACTTGGTGAATCTATCCAGTCTCCATAGAGCATCTGCTCAATAGCTGCACCCTCGGCTGCCGGTGCCACAATACCCGGTTGAGCTACTCCAGTTGTCTGAGGTGCTGGAGTCTGAAACTGAGTGGCAACCTGCTCTAGGGTATGAATAACAAGAGTCTGGGTCCCTCCCCCAGCCTGAGATCAAATTGGTGCATTAGGAAGAAGACCGGCCTGAGCCACACTCTCTATAAGTCCTACCAAGCGGACTAGAGCGTCCTGAAGCACTAGGGTAGCAATGAATCCCTCTGGGACCTGCGCTGGTCCAACTGGGACTGCCGAAACTGGGACCTCCTCGTCAGACTCGACATGAGGGTCCTCCACTGGGGCTGCTGCTCTAGACTGAGCCCTGCCCCAGCCTCGACCTCTAGAACGGCATCGTCCTCCACCTCGACCCCTCGTAGGAGTTTTAGCAGAAGTGTGGGGCTGCGGAGCGAACCAAGGGAAGCACGCATCCTCACCATCTACGAGAGAATAGAATAGGAACTCAATTAGTACTCAGAATGTATATCGCACGACAGAGAATGAAGAAATGTTGAGTCATCCTAACTTTGCAGCCTCTGGGGATAAGTACAGACGTCTCTGTACCGATCCCTCAGACTCTACCAAGGTTGTTCGTGAGTTGTGAGACCTAAGGAACCTAGAGCTCTGATACCAACTTGTCACAACCAGGATTCCCACCTTCAGGCCGTGACTGCGTCTATGTTGAACCCGCTAGACAAGCCAATGTGTGCAGTTAAACTAACATGATAACACCCAATTAATAGAATTAACCAAAAATAGTTTACGATTTAGCAGCGGAAATAGATAAAAATAGAACTAAATGGTTTAAACAAATACAACACGTTGTAACAATCCCCGAATCTGGAGTCACTAACTCACGAACATACTAAAATATTACTACAACCAAGGGGTGAACAATAATTGTATACAACTGTCTTTGGAAATAAATGAAAAAGACGGGAAGGAAGAAAAAAGGATAGAGGAGACGTCAAGACCCACGAACGTCTGCGGGTCTACCTTGCAATCTCCGAGGTGGACTGAAGGATACTCCCTCTAACGATGTCCACTGGGCCCGACTACGGGATCTGCACAACATAAACAAGTGCAGGTGTAGCATCAGTACAACCGACCCCATGTACTGAGTAAGTGTTGAGCCTAACCTCGGCCGAAGTAGTGACGAGGCTAGACTTGACAATAATGATAACATGTCCTATTCTACAGCAGGTAACAGGGATAATACAAGGCAAGTGGTAAGCAGTGAAGTAAGGGATACGGGGGTAGTAAAGGGGAAACAAGTGAAATGAAGCAGTCAAATTGACAAATAGAAAAACAAGGGAAGCAATTTAACACAATAGCTAACGAAACAAGTATAAATATCAGAAATGTAAATAATGGCACGACATCACCCTTCGTGATTTTACTCTCTTCCTCACAATGCAATGTAATCAATTATCATGGCACGGCATCACCCTTCGTGCTTTTACTCTCTTCCTCACAATGCGATGTATAACATGAAATAGTATAAATCATGGCACGACATTAACTGTCGTGCTTATAATCAATGTAAATAATGGCATGACATTAACCTTCGTTCTTATAATCAATATGAATCGTGGCACGGAATCACCCTTCGTGCTTTACACTCTTCCTCACTATGCAATCTAATCAAATACCATGGCACGACATCACCCTTCGTACTTTACACTCTTCCTCACCAAACAATGACAGATATAATGGCAAGGAGTACAACATAGTGGAAATATACAGTTCAAATTACCCGGCAAGGGAAAAACATCAATTAATAACTCAATAAATGCCCGGCAAGGGTCTCAGCTATAACCAATCACCTCAATTGTATACTTTACACTTGGATTCTCAATCGTAGCAACACTTCTTAAGCTCAACAACTAATACTTTCAACAAGAATAAATTACCAAGTAGAGACAATCTCATAATATGATAAACATGGAAGAAATACTACA
The DNA here is from genome assembly GCA_005239495.1 of Nicotiana undulata. Lineage (NCBI taxonomy): Eukaryota > Viridiplantae > Streptophyta > Magnoliopsida > Solanales > Solanaceae > Nicotiana > Nicotiana undulata. Next base: position 16,139 of record ML258250.1, on the reverse strand, counting down.
ACTTCTATCAAAATAGACTCACGGGCATGCCTGACACACATTGCATAGGTACCCGTCACCTCACTTATGCAATGAACATGATAATCACTTAGCACATAGCAAATAACACCTATTCCCTCACCAAAGTTAGGCAAGACACTTACCTCGGGTCCAAAATATAGCAATCAACCCTCTAAGATCGCCTTTCCTTTATAATCCGACTCCGAAACAACGATATCTAGGCATAATTAATCCAACAATATCAATAAAGACTCAATAACACAATCCCATAGCCTAGATATGCAATTTCTATCATTCTTCCAAAATTTCCAAAATTCGACCCGGGGCTTGCTTGGTCCAAACACGAGGCTCGGACCAAAACCCGATCACCCATACCCCCACGAGTTAGAATTTATAATTTGTTTTGAAATCCGACCCCAAATTGGGGTTGAATTACCCAGAATTCCCAAAAATCTAACTCTACCCAAAACTCCTAATTTCTACTTTGATTTCATGTTTTTAGGCCTAGAACCTAGTGTTTGATGAAGAAAAGTGGAAGAAAACGGAGTTAAGTACACATACCTATGAAGCTATAGCTTGAATTTCGTATATGGAAGTTTAGGGAAGAAGAAAAGGGTGGAGAATGGAAATAATCCCGTAATGGGTTTGTTTTGGACTTAATAAAATCACTGGAGAAAATAACACTATTGACCGCGTTCGCAGCCTATTGACCGCGTTCGCACAGGTTTGACCAAACAGACCTATGCGTTCGCGGGCCAATAGCCGCGTTCGCACAGTCAAATACCACTCCCCCACCCAGGACCTACCTTACCCAGAGCGTTCGCAGCCCCCTGCCCGCGTTCTCACTGCCCTGCCTAAACTACTCTCTGCGTTCGCACCTGCTAGAGTGCGTTTGCACAGCTTTGACCCCACAACCCTCCACGTTCGCATCCTAAGTGGTGCGTTCGCATAGAACAATTAGCCCAGCTCCCCCAGACCCCACTTTACTCTATGCGTTCGCATCCTAAGTTGTGCGTTCGCATAGAGTCAATACCTGGACACTAGCAATTTTTCAAAACACCAGATTTTTAGCACTTTTCACACCCCGTTAGCTACCCGAAACTCACCCGAGCCCTCGGGTCTCAAAACCAAAAACACACACGACTCCCAACACATCCTACGGACTTATTAAAGCATTTAAATCATTAAAATATCATCAAATTCATCGAATTAAACTTCAAAACTCTGAGAATTTTCTTAAAACTTCATAAAGCTTAATTTTTCCAATTTTGATCCGAACACGTCATTCCAAGTCCGTTTTACACCAAACTTCACAGATAAGTCACATAATATATAATAAACCTGTTTCGGGCTTCGTAACCATAATACGGTTCCGGTAACACAGGTTTCACATAATTATTCATTTTCAAAATCCTTTATTATTTTCAGAAAATAATTTTCTTTAAAAATTCATTTCTCGGGCTTGGGACCTCGGAATTCGATTCCGAGAATACTCCCAAGTCCCATATTTTCCTACGGGCCCTCCGGGACCGTCAAATCACGGGTCCGAGTCCGTTTACCAAAAATATTGACAAAAGTCAACTTTATTCATTTAATTATCATAAAATTCCATTTCATCAAATTTCAACATAAAGACTTCCCGTCTACACGCTCGGGCTACGTACACATATCGAGGTGAGATTAACAGAGGTTTTCGGGGCCTCAAAACACAAATTTAGCTAGAATTACTTAGGATGACCCTTTTGGGTCATCACAAAACCCTAGATCTTTAGTCGTAATCTTGGGTTCTTGAGTTCATTTTTTTTGATAGTATGTTTACTTGTTCTATTATGTTTACCGTGTTCTCATGAATACCCTGTGATTCCATGAATTTTACCCTATGTTTGCTTGCTATCATTCATGCTTATTATGTGATCCTACTCTATCTTTGTTCATCAATGTCTCTGAATCTTTACTTCTCCTGCCTATATTATGTTTATTCTGTAATTCATGTTATGTGAACCCCTGATTCTTATGATTTTACCCCACTCTGCTTCTTAGGATTTCTAATTTTTGTGAGTTTTATTCTGTTTGATCTTATAATTTGTGCTAATTTCTCCTAAATCAGCAATACTTTCTATTTGTGAGTCCCCGAATCCTCGTGATTAATTCTTCATTGATCTTGCATGATTCTCTACTGATTTCGACTTGTGAAATATTTTCTGACCTTATTCTATGGTCAATTATGTTGTTAACTGATTTTAAGCATTTTTCCTAAAATAATGCATGATGAACCTAGTCTCTATTATGTGTGATATACATGTATTATACCTATGTTGTTTCCTTATTGATTATACTCAGCCTCATACGATTCTCTTGCCTTATTTTACAACTTGTCTATTACCGTTTGAGTTGGACTCCTTAATTAAAGAGAGTCCTTACACTGATTTGATTCTAATTGGTACTTATATCTATAATTATTACTGACTATGATTCTTGCTTTATTCTCTACTTAGTTTTAAACCATAAATACACTACTCTTCTCATTAACGAAAGGGCGTGAGTTAAAAACTCTCCCACTCAAAGCTTTTCTGCTTTCTTTCTTGCTACTTGCTACTGTTACTAAATTAGCCGGCTACAAGCCAAGGCTAATTATTTCACTCTCTTGTTCCTCACTTTGTGTTTACCCTCTTTACTGGTATGTTCTGATTTTAAATTCAAGTCCCAAAACCAATATGTTTCTTTTACTTCTTCAGTTTATCATGTTTGTAATATGTTTCTATCTATGGTTTTGCTGCTCAACGTGTAATTAATATATTTACACTACTGCTTTATCTAGTATGCTAGTTATGTCTAATCCTCTTAGTATATTCCTGAACGTGTTTTACTTCCCCTGGTAGTCTATCTCAATGAGGTTCTACCCCGTTTTGAATGCTTGTCTACTTGTTGTCTAGTTTTTATATGCATCTACCTTTCCAAACTGATTTGTCACTCTAAGTGTTTGATTTTGTGTTGGTTCTGAAAATACATACTGTTAGTTATCCACAACCCATTGGCTCCCCCTTAGCACTTCTGACTCTATGCAACCATTAGCAATTCTGGAACATATGACCTATTGACTGCTCTTCTTTGAAACCTCTATACTTCTGCTTGTTATGTGTTCACCATACATGCTCTACTTGTCCCTAATCCCCAATGATCCCTGTGTGAAGTACTGTGATTTGGTTTTGCTGAACTTGTGGGTATTTAGTCTATTGTTTGTTAATTACCCTACTCTTGTTCAAAATATTTTACTACTAAACCCCTTTCATAATTTTTATAAACTTCAACTGAGTCTTTTCAACACTGTTTCTTGTCAAAACTTTTTTTCAAACATATGTCAAGCACTCTCACTTTACTCCTAAGTCCATACGTTCTGCCCCCTCAATGTGAGCACTTCTTTGGGACCCCTGATCTCCCTCTAAACTCTGACACACTGAGGCTGGCACTTCCACACTGCACACGTTCAATTCTTGGTTACTAAGTCTGGGTGTGAGCATTCCCAGGAACTCTTGAGGTCCTTAGGAAACTTTGACACACCAGGATTATGAAAGGTTGTGAAATACCATATGTCAATGAGGTTTGGAGGACTTGGGCCTATCTGTAGGCTCTCTATAGTATAGCTTCTTGTTTTTCTCTATTTCAATTATGTAATTCTCTAATTTATGTTCATGCCTTCCACTTAGAAATCCTACTCCCAGGATAATAAAATCAATATAAATTATTGTTCCTGTGCATTCAAAAGCATGTCCAATACTGTGATTGCTTTGCATTTAAATAACCTATTTTCTTTAGGAATTCTGCATATAAATCGTACTGCCTTTTATGCGCATTAGATATCATGTTATAGGATCTCACTCGCTCAATTACACTTAGTCTAACTATTGATGCATGAAAAAGGGCATAAAATAGTTTTACTCTACCTCTAAACAACCGACAATAATCATGTATATTCACAACACCTAGAACAACATGTTTAGGCACACAATTCACAACAATTTTCTTAATTCTGGTAACTATTATACATTGTCCCACGCCTAGGCAAGCCTTAGGTGAATAGATTGATAAAAAAGGAAAGCTGTCTGTGTATATATTGCTTAATGCTTAACAGGTCTTAGAATCAGTAGGCAAACTGATTGTGGCATGTTTCTAAGTTACAAAAACAAATATGCACGTCTGTTTATTCTCTAAATTCACTTAGACACCATGTCTTGGGTTCTGAACTATAATGCTGCCCTTATATATGTTTGAGTCGTGCTAATTATGTGAATTATCTGCGGAGTTAAATTTGAGCCTATTATGTGCTCCTATGTGTTCCCATTTACTGCAGTCTTGTGTGTTCTTTACTTGTAGCTTTAGAATTTTACCTTTTAAACCTGAGGGTCTGCCTAGTACCTCCCTTTAGGATAGTAGTCCTAACCTCTTCCGGGACTAATAGGAAGGGATGGGTAATAGCATGCAATAGAGTTTGTGACCAACACGCGCTTTAATTACCTTCATGGAGTGGGAAAAAGTAGAATATGGACATGATGACCAATGCGGTAATACCACGTGTAGCCCCTCTTTGAGGAGTGTCATACCAGGTATTGCATTGATGTGATCCATGTTTTCACAAACCTAGGATATCTTTTACTTTAAATGTTTAGATTGTAACTCTTTTCAACACTTAGCCTTTCTATAACTGTTTTCAAACACTTGCCTGCTTAAGACTTAAATCCCCTCTTACTTGAGCCTTTATTTGTTTGTTTGCTAAACTGTACAAATTCACAAACCTATTTGGCCGGGAACCACACTTGTGGATCCTGAGGGGTGCCTAACACCTTCCCCTTGGGATAATTTCAAGCCCTTACCCTACCTCTAGTTAATAACGTAATTGTAAATGACCCCCCTTAGGTGCCCTAACACACCTTTAAAATCGTTAGGTGACGACTCTCAAAAAATGCAAACCCCTTTCCCAAAAGGAAAGATTTGCCTCAACCCAAAATGTCCTGAACCCGACCCCGCGAGGACAGAGGAGGGCGCGACAACTTGTATTCACCAGGTTTTGGGAATATGTGCAATGTATAGAGGTTTATTTCAAAAATCATTTAAAGGTTTAGATATGTTTTATGTTCATTTAATATTAGGCTTACCTAGTCCTTAAGACTAGGTGTCGTCATGATACCCAATGGAGGAAAATTGGGTCGTGACAGTTTCGGACGAGCTTCAGATCAATTGGAGCATTTTTGGGTGAGGCTGGTTTGGCCTGAGTTCTGGTGTAGTCGCAGCTGCGGACCCCTAGGCGCAGGTGCGTTGATTGCAGGTGCGGAGAAGAAGGGGCGCAAATGCGAACAAGGCAGAAAAGGGAGGATCACATAAGCGGATGTTTTGGGCGCAATTGCAGGTGCGAGATATTGAGCGCAAAAGCGACTTTTTCTGAGGCAAGGCATCTCCGCAAAAGCAGATAAATTCCGCAGAAGCGACCTGATGACCGCAGAAGCGGGATCCCTGGGGAGAATCATATATTTCGAAAGGTTTGAGGATTTTATCATTTTTAGAGTTGTAGACCTCCGTTTTGGGAGATATTTCGTGGGTTTTTCAAGAAACTCATTAGGGTAAGTGTTCTCTACCCGAATCTTGTTATATTTCATGAATCCGTTTCTATTTTCATCATTTAATTAGTTAATTAAGTTGTAAATTTGCAGAAATCTTTCAAAATGTAAAATGATGATTTGAAGGATGAATTGATATCAAAATTTGGTAATTCTTGTATGGTTGGACTCGTTATAGAATGGATGTTCGGATTTTATAATTTTAGCCTGGTTCCGAGGTAAAGGCTCGTGGGTTGACTTTTAGTTCTTGTTAAAGATTGAAGTTTTATTATTCAGATTTTTTTTTATGAATATTTATGAATTGAAGTTATTTTGGTTAGATTTCAACCATCCGGAGGTTGTTTCACGCAAGAAGGTCACTTTAGAGTAATGGTCTAACTTCTTTGAGGTAAGTATCTTTCCTAACCTTGTGGGGAGGGGGGAGGAGGGAACTACCCCTAAGGATTCGAGTCTTTTGTGCTAATTGTGTCATGTGAAGGCCGAGTACGTGCTCGGACTTATTTGTAGAAATTTTACCGTCTAGTGGTCTTAGGTTCTTATGTACGTTAAATGTGAGGTTGTTTTGTCATGTTAAATTCCTCATTTACTAAATTCACCCTTACGTGCCTTAATTGGAATTAATTGCTTCGTGTTCTACACTTATTGCCGATTAAACTATGTGCCTTAACTGAAGTTGTTTCCTCTTTTATCATCATGCTATCTTTTAGTAATTGCTTAAACCTTAATTGAAACCATTATTATATCTCTTCTGTAATTTCTTAGCCTTAATCGAAGTTTTTATCCCTTTCATTATTGACGTATTCTTATTTGTCATTGATTCATATTATCTCTCTTGTTGTTGAATTGCACCTTCGTGGAATCATTGTTACACATTACCTCTCCCTTGTTGAACTATTCTTGTTGAGATTATTATTTCCTTGTTGTGTCTTTCTCTGTGAGTTCGTTCTTCCGTTTCTTTGTGTTATGAAGTTCTTGTGTTGATTTACTTCCTGTATTCTCGTGTTATTGTTGTAGTTGATGATGTATTCTGTGTTGTTGGTACGAGGGATATACATGGTTGTGATATTGAAATTATTTTGAGGAAATATTGTGGCATGTCGGCACAGATGGTGAAAGTCACTTATTTGAATTGTTATATTTTTGGCATACGTGTTTTGTTGAGAAACTTGTTATTGTGTTTGCACGAGGTTTCTGCCTTGCTGTTTTTATTGTGTTGCATGAGGTTTTTGTCATGAGGTTGTTATTGTGTTTGCATGAGGTTTCTGTCATGCGGTTGTTATTGTGTTTGCACGAGGTTTCTGTCGTGCGGTTGTTATTGATACGCATGCGGTGGTATAAGGTCTGGGTGTTAAAACGCATGCGGTGAGATAAGGTGCTTGAAACGTGTGGCTAGTACGAGAACTACTAGAAGCCATGCGGTGTGGTAAGGTGGGTTAAAACGCGGGATGTTTTTTGGGAAAATAATTTTCACAAACTAAATATAAAGGCTCCCGCAGTGATATAAGGAATGTTGTGATTCATTTACGATTTGAGACTACGAGGCGGTATCTTGGGAGTTCTCTTCATGTCATTTCCCCTTTTCTGTGCGCTTGTCTTTGATTGTTATTTTCCTTAGCATACTATTGATTGTTTTCCTCCGTGTTGCACTATTTGCTTAGCTCTGTGTAGCTAATCTTGTTGTGCTGGTTGCTGTTTCAAACTTCATTGTTGCTTCTGTTACACCGTACATTTCGTGGTGATCGTTGCTTATGTGCCATTCATCGACTCAAATCTTATTTGTTGACTAGAATTATGGTGGAACACTTGCACAAGCATACACATAGTTAAATCACCCACATCGGTTTTAAAAGGTGCATCCTAGAGACATTAACCATTATATGTATTCTTGTCTTCTTGCCTTCGATGTGAGGATTGTTCTATTGGCACGTGAGTCGTCCATGCAGATATGAGGTGTAATGTGGGCACAAGATACCAAGTGATTAGGGTTCATGAATTGGGACCCGTGAGTTGTGATTATGGGGTTTGGTACCTCGTGGAATGCTTGAACAGATTTGGTGTGAAAGCGGTTGTTCTCATTGATTTGTTGCTAGTTCCCTTTATTTGGTTTCCCTTGACTTAGACTGTGATTGGTTACTCTACATCATTATTACCTAACTGCTTCCTGTTGAATATTGTTGTTACTGGTGTATCACTACAAGTATTGTCTTGTATTCCTTGTCATGCTTAGCTTTATATCACTATTGTGTCTTTGTTAGTTCATCTACATACTTGTTCAGGTTGTTTAGTCCGGTAAGTGTCTTGATTGTCCTCATTACTACTCCACCGAGGTTAGTCTTGATACTTACTGGGTGCCGCTGTGGTGTACTCATACTACACTTATGCACAGTTTTGTGTAGATCCAGGTGCCTCGGTTGTTGATTATTAGTTGGTTGATCGAGTTGTGGAGACTCAAGGTAAACCTGTTGTCACGTTCGCACGCCTCGGAGTCAACTGATATTTTCATTGTACTGTCTAGTTCCATCCGAACATTTGTCGTTAGGGATTTTCTAGCATCAGTAGAGCTTATGACTTGTACTATCAATTTTGGGAATTGTAATTTGTATAAATTTTTATCTCGTATTTTTCGTTTGATGGTTGAATTCTTCTAATTATTTAGTAAGCATTAGGATTACCTAGTCTTAGAGACTAGGTGCCGTCACGACATCCTAAAGAGGGAAATTCGGGTCGTGACACCCACTCGACCCACTCCCATCCACACCCCCCCCCCCCCCACCCTAAATCCCACTTACCCCCACCCTAAATGAAAATGTTATTATAATTGCTTTCTTTTCATGTTGTAGATAGAGTACTTTCATTTTCATTTCAACAAAATGAGAATTTTCTTTTTATAATGTAAAAAAAAGATTATCTTTCATTTCAACAAAAAAAAACTTTCTTTTCATGATGTAGAAAAAATATTTTCTTTCATTTAAACAAAATGATGTAGTAAAAAGTAACTTCTAAGTATTTTCTTTTTATAATGTAGAAAAAATATTTTCTTTCATTTCAACAAAAAAAGTACTTTCTTTTCATGTTGTAGAAACAATTTTTTTTTTCAACAGAAAAAGAGTATTTTATTTTTTAGTTACGGAGCACAAATTTCAATGTTATTTTTGCGTGAAAAATAAAACATCACATTAGTTTATTTGGGTTTGCATGAATTTTTAAAAGAATAATTAAATTCTTGAAAAAAAATAGAGTCTTGAAAACATTGGTACTCTGGGGGGGAGGGACACAAGAAACATGGGTATTTGACGGAAGGGGAGTGAGGAGAGTAGCATAATTTGTTTTCTAAGCAATATTTTTCTACTCTCTAACCAAACACTAGAAAATATTTTTCGATTTTTTTTTTCACTCACCAACCAAACAAGAGAAAATAAGTGATAAAATCACTCATTTTTTAGGAAACCATTTTCCAGAATAATATTTTCTTTCATACCAAAGACACCAAAATGTCCTGAAGTACAACTTTTCAGTTGAACTTCAGGACACTGTGTCCTGAAGTTTGAATAGTTTATTTTTAAACGTGTATATATTTTGTCATGACCAATTTTTCTCCGTAGGATATCGTGAAGGCACCTAGTCTTCAAGCCTAGGTAGGCCTAACATACATATAGCATTTAACTGAGAAATAATAAAAACTCCCAAATAACTAGACAACTATCATATAAAGAACTTTGCAACTCAACAGAACGCAACACCCAAAATCCGGTGATACAAAGTCACAAGATCTACTTGAGTATACTGAACATCCCTATACAACAATATCTATAAACAGGGAAAATGAAATAGAACTAGATAGAGAATGACTTCGAGGCCTGTGGACGCCGGCAGGTATACCTTGAAGTCTCCAAATCCGAGAGGTACCTGGATCTGCACAAAAGGATGTGCAGATGTGTAGCATGAGTACACCACAACGGTACCCAGTAAATGCCAAGCCTAACCTCGGCAGCGTAGTGACAAGGTCAGGTCAAGATTCTACTGGAATAAATAAGAAACCTGGACCGGTATATGAGAGTGTGATAATGATGAACAATGGAAATTAGACAATGAAGAGATATACTAAGAATAGCTACACTAAACTAAGGCAAATAAGGCATCATGGAAGAAAGCAAGGAATAATCTTCCAAGGAAACAAAGCAACCAAAACACAAATGATATAATAGTAAAGTCGAATCACTACTGAGGTACCGTCTCGTAGTCTCATATCACAAATGAAATCACAATGTTTCCTTATATCACCAGGGGAGCCTTGCGTTTTGTTTGAAAATAATTTTCCCGAAATAGTTGTCCGCATTTTAGCCCACCTTATCACATCGCATCGCTTCAAGTAGTTCCCCTACTAGCAACACGCGTATCGAGCCCACCTTATCACACCGCATGTGTTTCAACCCCAATCCTTATACCACATCATGTGTATCAATATCACAACATATCACAAATCTCACCTCAAGTGACCAATACCACAACTTGTCAAAGAAGTCAACAATAATAGTATTTTCACAATAAATAGCCCATGGCTCAACCACAATATGCACAGGAGTCTTAACAATAGCAACCGAAAGTGAATAACTCAACATGAATAGTATTTCAACAATTTACAACCTTGTCTCAATGTAAATCACGGGCGTTATAACTCAATACCAAATTCAAAATCAAGAATATTCTAAGAAACAACAACTTCAAGTAAAGGAACTCAATCGTTAAACAATGAATAAGAAACGAAGAGAGACATTTAGCAAGTAAGAGATTAGACAAGTAACAGCTATGTCAATTAAAGTATGTGAAGATAGACTAATGATGACGATTATAACATATTATGGCAACTCAATTAAAGGCATGAAAGGAATCTGCATAACTAAAATCGGTCAATTACCATATTTAGCCCATGTACACACTCGTCACCTTGTGTACACGGCTGCCACATATCACAATTATCACAAAACAATACCAATTCTGAGGGGTAATTCCACCACACAAAGTTAGACAAGACACTTACCTCAAAACACGCTAACTTAATCAACTAGTAAGCCTTTCACGCGATTATCCAACTCTTAACGGCTCAAATCTAGCCAAAACAACTTCATACCATAAATACAAACTATTTGAAGCTGTTCTGAACAACAAAGTTGCAATCTTTAAAGAGAAACAAAAAGTCAACTATGGGCTCGCGTCTCGAAATCCGACCAAACTTATAAAATCCAAACACCCATTTGATAACGAGTCCAACCATACAAGAATTACTCAAATGTGACTTCAAATCTCCGTTCAAATCTCTAAAATTTAGTCAAAGAAGTTTCACAAATTTTCCCCAAATTTTCCAACTCAAATCACTAATTAGATTACAAAAATAATTACAGATTCATGTAATATAGCCCAATCCGAGTTAGAATCACTTTCTCCGTTGGTTTACTTGAATATCCCTCGAAATATTGTCACAACCCGAGCTCTCTAGGTCCAAAAGATGAAAATGAGATAAAACCCTCGACCCTAAGCCTTTTCTGCCCAGCAGTTTGCACTTCTGCGGGCTTACTGTCGCACTTGCGACGCCGCACCCATGGAAAAATCTATCGCAAGTACAGTTCCAACTAATGCCATGAAATTCAGCTTCATGGAACAATTTCTCGCACCTGTGAGCCCGCTTTTGCGGAGTCACGACCGCACCGGCGGTCCTTCACAATCTCCCCACAGTTCCGCTTCTGCGCAAGAACCATGGTGCCTGCGGATGCGCATTTGCGCATAGGTATGTGCACCTGCGAACCCAAACCCGGGCTTCCCCTTTATTCTTCTGTGCTACATCACTCTCACCAGCGAGTCTGAACCGGCGTCCATTCCCACCGCATGTGCGATGGCACCAGAACAGCTAAAGCTTCAACAACACTAAGTCAAACAATTATTACCATTTCAATCTGATTTGCCCCCGGGGCCCTCGGGACTTCATCTGAATATACCAACAAGTTTCAAAACACATACTCAAGGCCTAAAATCACATCAAAGAACATCGATTCTATGAAATGCAACCCAGTTCAAGCCTATTAAAACTATCAACATCCGACATCCAAAACTAACGCTGAATCCTACCAAAACAACTCTGATTGACCTCAAATTTTGCACACAAGTTATAAATGACATGACAGACCTATTCCAACTTACGAAATTAGAATCTGACCCTGGTATCAATAAATTCAACTCCCAGACAAACTTTTCAACCTTTCAAACCTTCAACTTCCTAACTTGCGCCAATTCAAGACGAAATGACCTACGAATCTCCAAATCAATATCCAGACACGCTCCTGATTCCAAATCACCATACAGAGCTATTGGAATAATCAAAAATCTATTTCGAAGTCGTCTATACAAAAGTCAAGCTCCGGTCAACTCTTTCAACTTAAGTCTCCAACTTAGGGACTATGTTTCCCATTTCATTTAGAAACTCACCCGAAACCGAAACCAACTACTCCCGTTAAGTCACATAACCATACTACAATATAGAGGAGGCAATAAATAAGGGATCGAGGTTAAAATACTCAAAACGACCATCTGGGTCTTTACATATTTATTCTACAATAATTAAAGCCAACATTTTCGAGCTTTTGTTGTGACTGAGAAAGAAGGATTTCAAATGAGTTTTGGGTCTTTGGAATGAGAAAGATAGTAAGAAATTTTATTGTTGAAGGTGTATATAGATGGAGTTTTATCGATTGTTAAATTACAGGTGAAAGAGAATAAGTTCTTTGATAGAAAGTATTATGTGTAATTGAAAAAGAATTAAGGGATGTTGAAGAAAAGACATAAAAAAGGAGAAGCAATATAACAAGGGATCGAGAAATAGAATAAGAGAAGAGAGATGCTCATTTGTATGTGACTGGCTAAGCTATAAATAATTTATAAACCCTGATTGAAACTTAAATAGCATCCCAAACAATGGCTATTCGCGCACTTCCCCGTCCCCTCCAAGTCAGATTTCCAGTGCCAGAATTCTGGTTCATCCGGAGTTATTTTGTAGGAGATAAAGTTTAAATTGAATGGTTTTTATTGATACAATCACAACAATATAAGAGATTTTGTTACATAATTTCACTAACCTGAATAATCGTTGGACAAATTTATTCCAGTATTGACCTATTCAAATATCACAAAAATGTACTTCATTATTATATTGAGCTAGGTGAGGATTATCAGGATTTATAAGACTGAAGTGTATTGTTGAGAAAAAATTGTACAATACTTAAGTTTGACATAAATATCAAACATGTTGTTTTATGGCGAGTGATTGTAACGGCCCGATCGATCATTTTGTGTTATTGCACCCTGTTGCCCTTTTTATTGATTCACACATATGTGATCATGATTTTACAACTTGCAGGGTTGGTTAGTTTCGTTCCGTGAAGCTTTCGGGTTGATTTGGACCCTTGATTCTTGACTTAGAGGTTTAAATTAAAAAATATTGATCAAAATTTGACTTTTGTGAAATTAGAACTGTACTTTTATGGCTCTGATAGATTTGTATTGTGATTTCAGACTTGAGCGTATGCCCAAAATTGATTTTGGAAGTCCGTAGGTTGATTTATGTTGATTTAGAATTGTCTGATAAATTTGGTGTCATTTGGAGTTGATTTCATAGGATTTGGACGTTTAATTGTAATTCTAGGAGTTCTTGAAATTTTCTTTGAAATTCATGTGTTTTACAGTTCAATTCATAGTTTTAGATGTTATTTTTGTGTTTTTATTGCGCGAACTAATTTGTATGATTTTTATACCTGTGAGGATCTTTGGTATGAAGCAGATGAGTTTCAGACATGTTCCCGAGTGTTTTGGACTGAAATTGCAAGAAAAATGGTGTCTGGTGCTCTAGTGTCGTAATTGCGAACACCAGGGGCACATTTGGGAGCTTATTTGGGGGGCCTCAGGTGTCGCAATTGCGATGCCAGGCTCACAATTACAAAGTGGTTGGATGTTGGGTAGTTTGCATTTGCGAGGGCAGCAGGGTTCGCAAATGTGATCCCATCTTCGCATTTGGGAAGAGCTTCCCAGTCCTTCAGTACCACATTTGCGAGGTTTAACTCGCAATTGCGAAGGTTCGCATATCGCAATTGTGATATCTGCAGGTGAACATAAGGGCTAAAAGTCGGGATTCATCTTTCATTCTTTCAATTTTTAATCCAAGACTCGGTAGAAGACGATTCGGAGAGGGATTTTCACCTATTAACCTTGGGTAAGTGATTCTAATCCATTTCTAATCATATTCCATCGATATATCTTAGATTTGAACTTCAAAATCATGTGAAGCAAAGTGAAAATTTGTGAAACTTTGTCAAGTTTTTGAAAATAAGAATTGAGTTTTTAGAGTCGATTTGGACTCGGATTTTGAAACTAATCACATTTATGAACTTGTGGGGTCATGGGTAGACAGAATCTACCATTCGACCCGGGTTTTGACCGGGCGAGCCCCGGATAGACTTTTGTTGACTTATTGGAAAAAATATAAAGATCTTAACTTTATCTATTGCAATTGAATTCCCTAACATTGTTTGATGACATTAAGTCGAATTTGGTTAGATTTGATCCGCGTGGAGGCGGATTTTAAGGGAAAAGCTATTTCTGAGTGTTGATTTGGCCTAGTTGGGGTAAGTGTCTTGCCTAACTTCACATGGGAAAACCACCTCTTAGGATTGGTATTGTTTGATTCAGTTGTGCTAAGTGAAAGTACACAGGTTGTACGTGGCATTTGTCCGGTTTATGTTACTTAAACTAATCCCATGCTTAAATTGAGATGTTATATCATTTTCTAATTTCTCTTAGTCAATTTATTCTTACTTGTATTACTCTATCCTTACATGCCTTAAATAATTTCGTTAACCTTTACTCTATCTCCTAATTGATAATTGCTCTCGTGCTTTAGTTGAAATTGTTGTTCCTTTTCATTGTTATATCCTACCTCTTCGTTGTTGATTATCATTATTTGAAGTCATTATACATGTTATCTCTTTCATTGTTGATTCCCATTATTTGAAGCCATTGCTACATGTTATCTCTTCCATTATAAGTTATTCTTATTTAACATGGTGGTTATATATTGTGTCTCATTGTTGGTGTTGAAGTTGTGAAGCCATTATCACGTTGAGGCGAAATTGTATTTGTTGAAACACCTTCCTTTTTAGTATTTTACTTTCATTGTTGTTGTTGATATTCTTGTACCCGTTGTGGTGGACCCGTGGGCTATTATTGTGGAAACGTTGATATTGTGGATTATTGATAAATTATGATATATGGGCACATGTGGCGTGAGTTGTTATTGTAATGTGATATTGATAATTAAGGTTAAATAAGTTATTTAGCTTTGTTTTAGTATTTTGATAATTGTTTCTGCCAAGTTATTACTCCCTCCGTTCTAATTTATGTGAACCTATTTCCTTTTTGGTCTGTTCCAAAAAGAACTCTTTTCTAAATTTGGAATAAATTTACTCAAACTTACAATTCTACCCTTAATGAGAAGCTTTTATAACCACACAAATATATGAAGCCCCTTTTGACTTGTTTAGGACCACATATTCCAAAAGTCTTCATTTTTTCTTAAATTACGTGCCGAGTCAAATAAGTTCACATAAATTGGAACGGAGGGAGTAATATTTTGTAGGCTTACGTACTCGTAAAGACTAGGTGTCATCACCACATCTTACGTTGAGAAATTTGAGCTCTTGATAGTCCATCGATAAGCGAAATGACTTGAATTATGAGTCTCTGATCCTGCAGAACTTGGAGCACTAGATGATCTTCATTCCCCCTCCCC
>ML258248.1:0-56108 GCA_005239495.1 Nicotiana undulata | reverse complement strand
ACTGCATCGATCTTTTGAAAGTCGACACTAATACCCTCGTCAGATATCACATGGCCAAGGAATTCTACTGAGTTCAGCAAGAATTCACATTTGGAGAGCTTAGCATATAACTTACGATCCTGAAGCGTCTGTAATACTATCCGCAAGTGGCCCGCATGTTCCGCCTCCGAACGAGAATACACCAAAATGTCATCAATGAATACGATCACGGACACATCAAGATAGGGCCTGAATACAGTATTCATGAGATCCATAAAAGCTGTCGGGGCATTTGTTAGCCCAAACGACATTACCAAGAACTCAAAGTGCCCAAATCTTGTACGGAAGGCCGTCTTTGGAATATCCTTCTCCTTAACCCTTACCTGATGATACCCTGAACGTAAGTCAATCTTGGAGAAATACTTGGCACCCTGGAGTTGGTCAAACAGGTTGTCAATCCTTGGAAGTGGATACTTGTTCTTTATAGTAAACTTATTTAACTGTCGATAGTCGATACACATCCGTAACGACCCGTCTTTCTTCCTCACAAACAGGACTGGCGCACCCCAAGGTGAAGTGCTAGGCCTAATGAAGCCCATATCCAGCAAGTCCTTCAACTGCGCCTTCAACTCGCGCAACTCTACCGGGCCCATCCTGTATGGAGGACTAGATATGGGTTTAGTGTCAGGAAATACATCAATGCTAAACTCAATCTCCCTTTCAGGAGGAAGGCCTGAAAGTTCATCTGGGAAAACATCTGGAAATTCGTTGACCACGGGGATTGATTGTAGAGTAGGCGGCTTCGTCTCCGCATCCCTTACGCGAACGAGATGATAAATGTACCCTTTTGAGATCATCTTCCTTGCCTTAAGATAGGAAATAAACCTACCTTTCGGCGTAGCAATGTTCCCTTTCCATTCGATGACGGGTTCATTAGGAAATTGAAACCTAACCATCTTCGTACGACAATCAACATTTGCATAACATGAGGATAACCAGTCCATTCCCATTATCACGTCGAAATCAACCATTTCTAATTCAAATAAATTCGCCGAGGTTTGAAGACTACAAATCTTCACTGTGCAACCTTTATATACCCTTCTAGCAATCACAGAATCTCCTGTCGGAGTAGATACCGCAAGTGGTTTACTTATCAATTCAGGTTCAAGGCCAAACTTATTAGCCACAAAAGGTGTAACATATGATAATGTAGATCCCGGATCAATCAACGCATATACATCGTAATAAAAACAGACAATATACCAGTAACAATATCCTGAGACGACTCGAGATCTTGTCGACCTACTAGAGTGTAGGTTCAATTTTGAGCACCACTCGAACTCGGCACTGCACCTCTACCTCTACCACAACTTGTCGACTACTGAAAACCCCGTGCTATAGGTCGAACTGATGAGGAAGAACCAGACACAGATCCAGTCGGCTGAGCCATACCACCACCTTCTCTGTTAGGACAATCCCGCTTCATATGGCCAGGCTGTCCGCAAAAATAACACGCATCAGAACCTCGATGGCACAATCCAAAGTGGGCCTTGCACACTTATCGCAACGGGGTGTTGGGAGTCTCGTCTGACTAGTATCCCTATGATATTGCAAGCCTGATGCCCGCAAACTCTGACCTGGACCAGAATCGGTAAATCGATCATACCAAGGCCACTGATACTGTGGAGGAGCACTAGCTACAAGCGGCGCCGAACTCCTCAAAAACTGGGGCCTAACACTACCTCTGAAGTCATGAGAATACCCTACAAACCTCGCCCTCTTATGCTGGCCCCTATCCTGCTCCCTATCTGCCCTTTGCTGGCGCTTACGATCCTCTAGGGTCTAAGCATAAGCCTGAATACGGGAAATATCCATGCCCTCCACCAAGGAGGCTGTCGTGCACTCATTTATCAGATGTGGTCCCAACCCGTTCACGAACATATGCACCCTATCACTCATCTCGGCCACCATATGAGGAGCATACCTTGCTAAAGAATCAAACTGCATGCTATACTCTCGCACACTCATATTACCTTGTCTAAGGTTCAAGAACTTATCAGCTCTAGCTCGTCGTATCTCAACGGGCAAATAGTGACGAAGAAAGGCCTCAGAAAATTCCTTCCACACAGCTGGAGGGGCATTCAGACCCCTGGATCTCTCCCAACTATCGTACCAGAAAATCGCTAAATCCCGTAACCGATAAGAAGCCAGCTCTACTGCCTCTATATCTGTAGTATGCATAACCCTTAGTGTACGATGAACCTGGTCAATAAAAGTCTGTGGGTCCTCCTTGGGGTCTAATCTGGTAAACACTGGAGGGTCTAGATTAATAAAATCACGAACTCTCGTACTATCCGGTTTATCCACAACACCGGTATTCTGCCTCTGAGCATGAGCAGCAACCAAGCTAGTCAATAACTGCACCGGACTCCGCATATCATGCTCTGTAGGGCCAGACGGAGGAACTGGTGGTGCTGGGTTCCTCCTAATATCCTCTGGATGGGACGGACTAGATGAGGTATGAGACGACATCTCACTCTGAGCCTCACTTTGACTTGCTCTGGCTTGAGGCACCTGACCGGTACCCTCCCCCGCAGTTATATCAAGTCGTCTACTAATCATTTGCTTCCTAATTGAAAGCATCGCTGAAAGAAAAAAAGGTTAATATTAGATACAACACTAAAGACTCAACTCTACGCACGATCAAGATTTAGGAAGAAGGTAACAACCCTAGATGCCACGTAGTCTCCTGATTAACATCCATAATCAAGACTCTACTAGACACGGCTCATAGACAACCCCTAGGAAAGACATGCTCTGATACCAAGTTTGTCACGACCTAAACTGGAGGGTCATGACTAGTACCCGGGCCATATTTGCCAAGCACCAACGTACATTTTATCTGAACTTTTTTTTATCTTTAAGGGACAACGAGATTAATATAAGTGGTAGATATGGATTATCACCAAACAATGACAGATAATAGAATGAACATGGATAACATGGGATAACAAGACTGCCAAGAAACTACATATAAGTTAGGGGCTACCACACTTCCATGAAAGACTATACAACATAAATCATCCGACAAGGCATACCAAACTATACATAAGCTGACACTTGTCTATGAGCCTCTAAAGGAGCATAAGTAATGCAACATAGTCGGAACAGGGCCCCGACATACCCATAATATCTATAACAAAAATGCATACCAAGACCACGACAAGTCTGGAGAAGGGAGCTCGCATATAACCGCTGAACTAAAAATCCTACTGTGGTGGGGGAACTGCGTCTACCTGTCTATCGGGACCTGCAGCATGACATGCAGTGTCCACAAATAAAATGGACGTCAGTACGAATAATGTACTGAGTATGTAAGGCTGGTCAATATAAATATGAACAATAATGTAAAGAGAGGTAGAGAAGATACAACCTGTAACATCTGAGTGCTTCTAAGAGACAGTAACATGAAATGCATGATACATATATATACATAATCTTTTAAAACATCCGCCTCTGTGGGCATCATCATTATCATATCATACCCGGCCTCAAAGAGGACTCGGTAAACCCAACTGATCAGTGGTTGCACAATAGGTGCCATACCCGGCCGACTATAGCGCGGCTCGGTAGATTAAAATAGCTACATATATATATAATGCATGTAGGACTCATTGGAATCATATTCTGAACCTTTCGGAGAGACGTAAGGTCGATATTCTCCGTACATGTTATTAGGATTAACTCTTCATCAAGAATCTTATATTAATCAGGAAGTACCAACAACCTTGATAACATANTAACTCTTCATCGAGAATCTTATAAGAATCAGGAAGTACCAACAACATTGAGCATAAGAATAAGAGAAGCAACCTCAACATCAATTGTTCCATAAGAAGGGAAACAATATAAGTACTGCTAGCTTCTAAGAGTAGAGTATCTTTGGAAGCTCGTTCATTGCATTATGTACAATCAGAGTCGTGAAAAAGAAGGAAAAGGATAGCCTCACATACCTTGTATATACTTCCCCAATCTCAAGCTATGCAATTTTCACGACTCCTTAGTCTACAATAAGAGAAACGACACTATCGTTATCATTTGAGCGTCATAACTATTGTGTATCGACCACAACCTATTTTACGATGAATATGACAGAACATCCCCTATATATATGACATCACACAAGTCAAAACAATCACTAAACAGCCCAAGCAACATCAATAGAAATCAAATTGAGCTTCCCAAAACAGTCCACACATAACCTAATAACTTTATACATAAGACAACCACCGTAGTCGTGTCAAACGACCCGGAAATGTTACGACGAACGACCAGCCCACAATCCTACATCTATATGGTGTTTCTCCACACCCTTCCTCCTCCAAAACTCCACAATACAGTAGTAAAACACGCAGCCCAACAGCAACACAAAACAATCCGCAAAACAGTCCGCTACAAGTGAATAACTCGAACTCACGGCTTCCGATCACCGTCCCGTGAGTTCTTAAAAGTATAAAACTAATTACCTTGAATTTACAGCACAAAAATGGATGAAAGAGAGCATTAAACTCACCTTACTTGCTGGGTAACTCAGCCCTTATCTTGGTTCTTCAAACTCTAGGGTTTACCCCCAATTTGAACTTGAAAGAGAGGGAAAATCAATTAGGGTTTGTGGGTGATTTTTGGGAGGCAATTTGCAGGGGTTTAGGTATGGTTATTTGTGAGTTATAATGAGGTATATACTGAAGTTTATAAGCCTTTTAATGGGCTTTGTGGCTGACCCGAAATTGCCTCTTTTTGGGCTATCATTTAACCAAGTAGGTGACCCACCTACTTGTCACCTAGCAGCTTGTGCAGTCTCGCAAAAATGTCTATATCTCTCTACTCCGATGTCGTATTGATAAACGGTCTAATGCGTTGTAAACTAGACTCATAGATATTCAATTTGATGGGTAGGTCACCCTGTAATTCATAGTAGATTTGGATAAAATCTTAATAACATTTGACCTAAAGTTTAAGTAACACTATGAACCTAAGTTGCGACAACTCTTGTCGACTTTTGTTTGATAACTCGTTTGACTTCAAGACTATGATACGGATATTATATGATTCAAATACCTTAAAACATGTCCTCTTGAGAATATCAAGCACCCTTAGGTTTATCCAAAAATACGAGTTACAACATCCTCGATTCACTTAACTTCTAATACGTGTTAATCACTCTTATACACTCTTGTATCATTTAAGATCAATAGAATTAGCTTCTTATCATCTCAAAGACAATATCTTCTCATGTTTATGTCGATTAACTTATGGCATGAAACAACATACGTGAATATGGGTTGTAACAGTTATGTATGTATTATGTATGATTGAATATTAGTCGTTGGCATGTTAAAAGAGGAAACAATGGAGATATGTTGTAAGACATACTTTGAAACTAAAATCGGCTAACTCATCTGAATTAATGTATGTTATCAATGCGGGGTAACACGTTGGGCAGGAAAGGCAATCCAGGTCCGCTTGACTAGGATCACCCGGTTAGGCGCCGGTCTCGTCCCTCGATTTTGGGGCGTGAAAAACATGGTATCAGAGGATACCAGGATATCAAAGTAACAAGGCTCAGAATGAAACCTCCCACACTTAGGGCATGGGTCCCTCCGCTGCTGTTGGAACCTCCTGCCTGAACGACCCGAATGATGGAACCTCCTTCTATCTGCACCTGGTCCAAAGCGACCCCGCTGCTGATAACCGTGCCCTGATGGCGGTGCACTGGCTGAGGACTGAGCATAGGACGAAGATGGCCCTGATGACCCTCTCCCAAGGGCTAATCTCACACCTCCAGCTGAATTCCTAGGGTTGCCCGCTGACCGGGCCCTACTACTACTCTCTCTCTCCATTCTTATCTTCAATTTCCAAGCCTCCGTAGCCTAGGAAAATCCCACAATCTTCCCATAGTTCATATCTGAGTGAAAAGCAGTTGTAGCAGCCTCATTGATAACCAAGGGACCAAGGCCCTGAACAAACTGACGAACTCTGGCCTCCATAGTCGGCATCATGTGGACAACATACTTGGACAAGCGCACAAACTCTATATGATACTCCCACACACTCATGTTGCCCTGCTTAAGGACCTCAAACTCTGCAGCATGGGTTTCCCTAGTCTCGGCAGGCAATAAATGATCCATAAAAGCATCTACAAACTCATCCCACCTCGCCGGAGGGCTCCTCTCTCCACGATAACTCTCCCACATCTCGAACCATGAATATGTCTCTCCCTTTAGACAGTAGGAAGCTAACTCAACTCCCTCTGTCTCAGTATCCCTCATAACTCGAAGGGTCTAGTACATCTCGTCTATAAATACCTGAGGATCGACCTGTAGGTCGGTTCCTATGAACTCTGGAGGGGCTAACCGTAAGAACTGGTTGACTCTGGAACCTGAAGAATCCCCTTGCTCAATCGAGGGTGCGGTGGCAATATTTGATCTCTGGGTCAGAGATACCACCAACTGCGTCAACATCTGAATAGCTCCCCTGATGTCCCCACCAAAAATCCCTCCCGCTGATGTTCCTGATCCTTCTTCAGTTCCAGCTTCCGGTCCCAGTATTTCTGATGGGGACCTCAGGGGGGCTATTCAGATGTTGACTCAGTTAGTGGACTCCCAGGCCCAAAGATCTCAGGCTGCCCATGCATCCTCTAGCGAGCTAAGGGATTCTTCAGGTTCTAGGATCGACCAGTTTCTGCGGTTAGCCCCTCCAGAGTTCACAGGCACCGACCGAGAGGCCGATCCTCAAGATTTTATAGATGAAATGTACAAGACTATCCGGGTTATGAAGGCTGCTGAAACAGAGGGAGTTGAGTTGGCTTCCTATCATCTAAAGGGGGCAGCATATTCGTGGTTTGAGATGTGGGAGAGTTCCTGTGGAGACGGGAGCCCTCCGGCGAGGTGGGTCGAGTTCGTAGATGCCTTCATGGATCATTTCTTGCCTACCAAGACTATGGCAGCCCGTGATGCAGAGTTTGAGGTCCTTAAGTAGGGCCACATGAGTGTGTGGGAGTACCATATGGAGTTTGTGCGCTTGTCAAAGTATACTACCCACATGATTCCGACTATAGAGGCCAGAGTTCGTCGGTTTGTTCGGGGCCTTGGTCCCTTGGTTATCAATGAGGCTGCTACAGCTGCTTTGCATTCAGGTATGAACTACGAGAAGATTGTGGGTTTTGCCCAGGATACGGAGGCACGGAAATTGAAGATAAGGTCAAAGAGGGAGAGTAGTAGTAGGGCCCGGTCAGCGGGCAACCCTGGGAACTCGGTTCGAGGTGGGAGATCAGCCCTTGGGAGAGGGTCATCAGGACCATCTCAGTCCTATGCTCAGTCCTCAGCCAGTGCGCCGCCATAAGGGCACATTTATCAGCAGGGAGGTCGCTTGGGGCCCGGTTCAGATAGTAGGAGGTTCCACCAGTCAGGTCGTTCTGGTTTGAGGTATCAGCAGCAGCGAAGGGTGCCCCATGCCCTAAGTGTGGGAGGTCCCATCCTAAGCCATGTTACTTGGATATTCCGGTATGCTTCAGATGCGGAGTGAGAGGTCATACCTAGTAGAATTGTCGTGCGCCCAGTCAGGGCATAGGTAGGGGCACTGCTCAGCCTTCAGGTTCTTCAGCCGCTACATCTTCAGCAAGCCCTCCAGCTCCAGCAGGACGCGGTGCAGCTAGGGGTAGAGCACGGGGTCAAGGAGGACCCAGTCGGTTCTATGCCTTGAGTGGTCGCCAGAGTGCGGAGGCTTCTCCAGATGTTGTCACATGTATTATGTCTGTGCAAACGTTTAATGTTTATGCTCTTATTGATCCGTGGTCCTCTTTGTCCTTTGTTACTCCATTTATTGCTTCGAGTTTCGGGATAAAACCCGAACAACTTCTTGAGCCGTTCTCAGTATCGACTCCGGTTGATGATTCCATTACGGTCGCGCGAGTCTAAAGGAATTGTGTTGTCACGATGTGTGGTTGAGATACCACGGCCGATCTTATGGAATTAAAGATGTTAGATTTTTATGTTATCATGGGAATGGATTGGCTTTACTCGTGCTTTTCTAAACTCGACTGCCGAACCAGAATTATGAGGCTCAAATTTCCTAACGAGCCCATCATTGAATGGAAAAGGAATGATGTCGTGCCAAGGGGTAGGCTTATTTCCTATCTTAAGGCCTCCAAAATGATCAGGAAAGGATGCATCTATCATTTGGTCCGGGTTGCAGACACCGCTTCAGAGGTGCCTGCTCCCGAGTCTGTGCCGGTTGTGAATGAGTTTCTGGGAGTGTTTCCGGATGAGTTACCTGGGATTCCGCCAGATAGAGAGATTGATTTCGGGATTGACGTATTGCCAGATACGCACCCAATATCTATTCCACCGTACAGAATGGCGCCAGCAGAATTGAGAGAGTTAAAGGAGCAATTGAAAGATATATTAGAAAAAGGTTTCATTCGGCCAAGTGTGTCGCCTTGAGGCGCACCAGTTCTTTTTGTCAGAAAGAAAGATGGATCGCTTCGAATGTGTATTGATTATCGGGACCTCAACAAGGTCACCATCAAGAATAAATATCCACTACCTTGGATAGATGATTTGTTCGATCAGTTGCAAGGTGCTAGGTTCTTCTCGAAGATTGATTTACGGTCAGGGTACAACCAGTTAAAGATCAGGGCACATGATATTCCTAAGACCGCCTTCAGGACTCGTTATGGTCATTTTGAATTTCTGGTAATGTCTTTTGGGCTAACCAACGCCCCAGCAGCTTTTATGGATCTTATGAATCGGGTTTTCAAGTCGTTTCTTGACTCCTTCGTGATAGTTTTCATTGATGATATCCTTGTTTATTCGCGAAGTCAGGAAGATCATGCTAATCACCTCAGGGCAGTTCTACAGACTCTTCATCAGCACCGCCTGTATGCTAAATTTTCGAAATGTGAGTTTTGGCTAGAATCAGTCGCGTTTTTGGGTCATGTAGTCTCTAGGGAAGGAAATCAAGTTGATCCCCAAAAGATTGCAGCAGTGAAAGATTGGCCTAGACCAACGACCCCGACAAAGATTCGTAGTTTCTTGGGTCTAGCTTGGTATTATCGGAGATTTGTGGAGGGATTCTCTACTCTCGCCTCCCCATTGACTAAGCTGACGCAGAAAGTAGTTAAGTTTCAGTGGTCCGATGCTTGCGAAAAGAGTTTTCAAGAATTGAAGTCGAGATTGACTTCGCCACCGGTGTTTACCTTGCAAGAAGGTTCAGAGTATTTCATGGTTTATTGTGATGCGTTGAGAGTTGGTTTGGGGTGTGTGTTGATGCAGCATGGTAAAGTTTTAGCATATGCTTCAAGACAGCTCAAGAATCACGAGAAGAATTATCCGACGCATGATTTGGAGCTCGCAGCGGTTGTGTTTGCATTGAAAATTTGGCGGCATTATCTTTATGGGGTCCATGTGGACGTGTTCACAGACCACAAGAGCCTTCAGTACCTATTAAAACNTTAGGGGCCGGTCAGAGGCCTTTGGCTTGAGAGGTTCATCAGTTGGCCAGTCTTGGGGTCTGTCTTTCGACCTCAGATGAGGGGAATGTCGTGGTGAGAAATGGAGCGGAGTCTTCTCTTGTAACGGAAGTCAAGGAAAAGCAATTCAGAGACCCATCATTAACACAATTGAGGGAAGCAATTTTAAATCACAAGACTTCAGCGTTCTCACTCGGCAATGATGACGGTGTCTTGCGATGTCAGGGGAGAATATGTGTTCCATATGTAGATAATCTCCGGGAGAGGGTGATGACAGAGGCTCATAACTCCAGGTATTCTATTCACCCAGGTTCCACGAAAATGTATCACGATCTCAAGGAGATTTATTGGTGGAATAGTATGAAGAGGGGTGTGGCAGACTTGGTGTCTAGATGTTGAATTGTCAGCAGGTGAAGGCCAAGCATTAGAGGCCCGGTGGGCTGACTCATCTTATGGAAATACCGATGTGGAAATGGGAGATGATCAACATGGACTTCGTGGTAGGGTTACCTTGCACTCAGCGCAAGTTCGACTCAATTTGGGTGATAGTGGATCGACTCACGAAATCAGCTCACTTCTTGCCAGTCAAGTCCACCGATACTGCAGAATAGTACGCTCAGCTGTATATCAAGGAAATAGTCAGACTTCATGGCACTCCAGTTTCTATTATCTCCGATCGAGGGGCCCAGTTCACAGCTAACTTTTGGAGGAAATTTCAGCAAGGTCTGGGTACTTAGGTAAATCTCAGCACAACTTTCCACCCACAGATGGACGTTCAAGCGGAGCGGACTATTCAGACGCTTGAGGATATGTTGCGGTCTTATGTTTTGGATTTCAAGGGTAGCTGGGATGATCACTTGCCGCTTGTAGAGTTTGCTTACAATAACATCTTCCATGCTAGTATTCAGATGGCCTCATTTGAGGCATTGTACGGAAGGAGATGTACATCTCCGATCGGATGGTTTGAGGTTGGTGAGGCATAATTGAAAGGGCCAGATCTTGTGCACCAAGCTATGGAAAAAGTTAGAGTCATTCAGGAAAGGATGAAAACTTCTCAGAGTCGTCAGAAATCCTATGCGAATGTTCTTCGTAGAGATTTAGAGTTTCAAGTAGATGATTGGGTATTCTTGAAGGTATCTCCCATAAAGGGAGTCATGCGATTCAGAAAGAAAGGGAAATTGAGCCCAAGGTATGTCGGGTCGTATCGGATTGCTCAAAGGATAGGACAAGTCGCGTATAGGCTGGAATTACCCCCTGAAATGTCATTAGTGCACCCAGTATTCCACGTATCTATGTTGAAGAAGGTAATTGGAGATCCTTCCGCCATCGTGCCAGTTGAGACCATTGAGGTTAGTGAAGAATTGTCATGTGAAGAAGTTCCGGTTGCCATTCTTGATAGGCAGGTCCGTAGATTGAGAAACAAAGAGATTGCTTCTGTTAAAGTGTTGTGGCGAAGTCAACGAGTCGAGGAAGCCACGTGGGAAACAGAGAAAGAAATGAAAGAAAAATACCCCCATCTGTTTGAGCAAGTGTAGTAGTGATCGTGCGAATTATGGTTCCAAGGCAATTTGATGTTGTACTCAGACTCGTGCCAAGGCACCCCATTTTTCTTTCCTCTCCTAATTGCCTTATTGTTGTAACTTCCCAATGCGTGCTAAAACTATATACAAAGTTGTTAACTAGGTGGTGTGCCACCTTTAAAGCAAATAAAAAGTTTGTGAAACAAATGTGCTAAGTAAGTGATTAATAGTAGTGTAGATTGGTAATGGTTAGAAAAATTGTCTATGATCTATTGAGGTGATTGAACTGTATGGGGCACACTGAAATGGCCCAAAGCTATGTGCAAATTGTGTGCCACTAATTGAGTCTTATGGGGCACACTGAAATGGCCCAAAGCTATGTGAAAATTGTGTGCCACTAATTGAGTCTTATGCTAAATTGTGATGAAAGGAGGATAAGCCATATGTATTTGTCAAGGTAATTGGATATGTGCAATTGTTGAGGTGATGAATGGTATACCAGTTGTAGGGATAACAAAATTTGTGTAATGATGCTTGAAAATGTGTTTCGGGGGCACTCTGTCAGGTGGATAGGTCTAAATACAAAGGAGACTCTGGCAAAATTTTCTGAAAATACCGGAGTTAGTGTAAATGGGAAGGTTTGCATATCATGTTTTCAAAAATCAAATGATTCCCAAAATCCTCATTCGAGGACAAATGATTTTAGGGGGGGAGAATGTAAAGACCCGTAAAATTTCTTGCTTAAAATAATGCCCGAATAAGTCCCCGAGTTGTTATCTCTGAGGAAACTCTTAAATCGGACCTTGATTTTTGTAAAAGTTCCCCAGGAATTGGAAGAACTTAATTTTTCCAGAAATTGGGTGTTATGCGACGCACTAAGCGATCACATAACGTGTATGCGGACCGCATAGTGGCCGCATACACGGGCAGATCACTTCCCAACTGAAGGGGTGTTATGCGACGCACTAAGCGATCACATAACGTGTATGCGGACCGCATAGTGGCCGCATACACGGGCAGATCACTTCCCAACTGAAGGGGTGTTATGCGACGCATAATGCGATCGCAAAGCGTGTATGCGGACTGCATAGTGGTCGCATACCTGGGCAGAATGTTTTCAAAATTTGGCCCACCTGGGAGCCATTCTGCGGTCCAATATGCGAACCGCATGTCAGGAATGCGATCGCATTCTTGACCGCATATTTGACACGGTCTTTTAATTTTCTAAAATTATATACCCAAACCCAGTTTCATTTAACCCCTGCCCCCTTTCATTTTAACAAGATTTCTGAACAAAATAAAGAGAAGGAAATGAGAGTTCTTGAGAAAGGAAGTGGTCCTTCCATTAAAGTGATTTTCAAGGTCTCTCAGGCTCAGTATTTCGAGTAGTCTCCTTCTTCCCCATTCTAGCAGGTAAGGGTTCCCAATCCCCTTTTTCCATAAATTTTCTGATTTTAAACAAAGGGAGGGTTGGCATGGATTGACTCTTGAAAATATTAACCAAGACTTTGCATGCATGATTAATAAGGGTGTTAATCTAGTAAGAAGGAGNCATGCATGTTTAATAATGGTGTTAATCTAGTAAGAAGGAGTGGGTTGGGGTAAACTTCACAAAGATAGGGTTGGTAATCTAATGGGTCCACATAGTGTTTGAAAAAATGCTTGAGAGAGTCCGAATTACATGCATGACTTTCAATTCTGAGTTGAATATGTTTAATTGTGAACTAGATTGATGGTACTAGTCGGTTCGGTGATTGTGAGTAAAAGTTAAAAAGGGAAACTCGACTCCAGGTATGTATGGCTAATTTTTAACCCTTGTAGAATCTTCTCGTTGGTGTTCGAGCATATGGTATGTGTACTTCGTTTGAGATTATGTGAATTGATCGTTCTAATGTGTTGAGACGTAAGATTCTATTCTCTGATTGTCTTAGCTGATTGCCATACTCCCGTGCTATGTGAAGTTGTGAAAATGGTGATTCCTTGTGCTTACTCTATCACGTGCAAAGCTCGTTAACTGTTGAACACCTCGGTATGAAAGGATGTACTACCAAAGTAAAGAAATGATAACGAATCCAATTGTTGAATGTATCTAAGTGCTAAATGATGTTTAGTAAATAATGGAAAGGAAACGTGGATAACTAATAGAGCTTTATGTTGATGGCATACTGTATATGATTCACTGTTGGATAAAGATTTCTGTGGCCGTGATTTCATATAGTTATTTGGCTGTTATGAATAAATATCCTTGATGATGAGAATCCTTGTGATTAACTCGTTGGTCGATATGAACTTATGTTCTTCATGATGAAGATCCTTGTGATTTAAATTGGTGGTGATTGTTAATTGTCCGGTGGGATCGGGTTGCACGCCGCAACACGGAGTAATAAGGGTAGACGAGGTAATAAGGGTGAGAGAAGGTGATAAGGGTGGCCGAGGTAATAAGGGTGGCCGAGGTAATAAGGATGGAATGTGATCATTATCACTATTGAAATGAAAATCTATGAGACTCTTGAATATGGAGGTGTTGAAAAGAAAAGGGGAATTTGTGAAACTCTTGATTTTGGTTATTTTGATTTCTGTGCAATGCTTGTTGGATTCTATTAACTGTCTCTTATCTGTGTATTGCTTGATTGTACTTGGGGTAAAGTTTGTTCATACATACTAGTACTATTCCACAGTGCTAACGTCCCTTTTGCCGGGGGCGCTACATCTTTTATATGGATGTAGGTGGTTCCGCAGCAGGTAGCTCAGCCCGCCGTTAGTGGTGCCTCCTCTTCATCTCCTCAGCAGTTGTAGTCAGCCCCTCTTCTCCTCGGGGCTGTGTGTGGATTATACCACCCTCTTTTGCTCATGTTCTAAAGGTATAGCCGGGGCCTTGTTACCGGCAAGTTATGTAAAATCCCTAATATTCGTAGAGGCTCCGTAGACACAATGTGGGTAGTGTATATATGTATTTTTGGGTAGTAACAGTACGTACTCGGAACCGTGGATCAGGTTGGAAAGTTATGTATGTATTATGTATGTTTGAATATTAGTCGTTGGCATGTTAAAAGAGGAAACAATGGAGATATGTTGTAAGACGTACTTTGAAACTAAAATCGGCTAACCCATCTGAATTAATGCATGTTATCAACGCGGGGTAACACGTTGGGAAGGAAAGGAAATCCAGGTCCGCTTGACTGGGATCACCCGGTTAGGCGCCGGTCTCGTCCCTCGATTTTGTGGCATGACAAACTTGGTATTAGAGGATACCGGGATATCAAAGTAACAAGGCTCAGAATGAAACCTCCCACACTTAGGGCATGGGGCCCTCCGCTGCTGTTGGAACCTCCCGCCTGAACGACCCGACTGATGGAACCTCCTGCTATCTGCACCTGGTCCAAAGCGACCCCGCTGCTGATAACCGTGCCCTAATGGCGGTGCACTGGCTGAGGACTGAGCATAGGACGAAGATGGCCCTGATGACCCTCTCCCAAGGGCTAATCTCAAACCTCCAACTGAATTCCCAGGGTTGCCCGCTGACCGGGCCCTACTACTACTCTCTCTCTCCATTCTTATCTTCAATTTCCAAGCCTCCGTAGCCTCGGCGAATCCCACAATCTTCCCATAGTTCATATCTGAGTGAAAAGCAGTTGTAGCAGCCTCATTGATAACCAAGGTACCAAGGACTTGAACAAACTGACGAACTCTGGCCTCCATAGTCGTCATCATGTGGACAACATACTTGGACAAGCGCACGAACTCCATATGATACTCCCACACACTCATGTTGCCCTGCTTAAGGACCTCAAACTCTGCAGCACGGGCTGCCCTAGTCTCGGCAGGCAATAAATGATCCATAAAAGCATCTACAAACTCATCCCACCTCGCCGGAGGGCTCCTCTCTCCACGAGAACTCTCCCACATCTCGAACCATGAATATGCCGCTCCCTTTAGATGGTAGGAAGATAACTCAACTCCCTCTGTCTCAGTAGACCTCATAACTCGAAAGGTCTTGTACATCTCGTCTATAAACGCCTGAGGATCGGCCTCTAGGTCGGTTCCTATGAACTCTGGAGGGGCTAACCGTAAGAACTGGTTGACTCTGGAACCTCAAGAATCCCCTTGCTCACTCGAGAGTGCGGTGGCAATATTTGATCTCTGGGCCTGAGATACCACCAACTGCGTCAACATCTGAATAGCTCCCCTAATGTCCCCATCAAAAATACCGGGACCCGAAGCTGGGGCTAGAGGAGGATCAGGAATATCATCGGGAGGGATCGTAGCACCCTCCGCTAGAGCAAGAACTGAAATAGTTTTTCCAGGAACAGAAGAGTCAGGCTGATTCATGGTCGGGGAATTGTCCTCACCCGCACCATCAGATTGAGAATTTATGGACACACTTGGGGTGGCATTGGCCTCTAGGATGAGTCAAGTCCTCTTCTTGGGTGCCATTTATTGAAAGTTGGAACATCGCATGAGTTAGAGATAGACAACCTCACCTTTCACCACATCGCACGATATAGAATAGCAATAAGTGGGTACTTTCCTAAATGTCCATGCAGCCCCCTAATTATAGATGTGGTCGACAACACACCGATAAGAAGGGATGTATTAGACACGACTCCAAGACACCCTATGACACTTTTAAAACCTTAGGCTCTGGTACCAAGTTTTTCACGCCCCAAAACCGAGGGACGAGGCCGGCGCCTAACCGGATGATTCCGGTCAAGCGGACCTGGTTTGCCTTTCCTACCCAACGCGTTTCCCCGTGTCTATAATATACATTGTTCCATATGAATTAGCCAATTTAAGTTCAAAGTATGATTTACAACATAAGTTCATTTCCTCTTTTAACTTTCAACATTTGATAATCCAAAAACATATATAATACATACAACTTTTCCCATACGGACCACGATTTCGACCGAACACAACTACTGCCCAAAATACATATATACAACCCACACAGTGTCTACGGAACCTCTAAGAGTACTAGGAGTTTTACATAAACCTATCGGCAACAAGGCCCAAGCTATACCTTCAATGACGCAACATATACAAAAGAAGACATTATAGACTACACATGGCCCCGAGAGGAAGTGGGGCTCACCAGAACTGCTGAAGGGATGAAGAGGAGGCACCACTATCGGCAGACTGAACTATGTGCTATGGAACAACCTACATCCATATAAAAGATGTAGCACCCCCGGCTAAAGGAACGTTAGTACTGTTGAATAGTACTAGTATGTATGAACGAAAGTTATTCTAAGTAGAATCAAACAGTACACAAGATAGAAGAAAGTCAGAGAAACAAAAACAATTACTGCACAGAGATACAAAAACAAACACAATGGAGAGTTTCACACATTCTTATTTCAACACAATCATATTCCATCCTTATTCCTTCTCAACAATCAACCCTTCTTTCTTCCTGTTGCGGCGCGCAACCCGATCCCACCGGACAATCACATTCCAGCCTTATTACATTCTGTTGCGGCGCACAACCCGATCCCACCATACAATCACATTCTTTCCTTATTACTTCTCACATATCACCCTTATTCCTCTTGTTGCGGCGCACAACCTGATCCCACCGTACAATCACATTTCATTGAAACAATAACAGCCCACAATTCAATCACAATGCTTCATATCATCAAGAGTATAAATTCATAACAACCAAACAATCATGTGTTCACGATAGTCTTTACCAAATAGTAGGTCATGTACGGTGTACCATAATCATTTAGCTTAATAAAATCAGTCCACATTTACTTCCCATCATTTGTAGCAACATCACCCAACAATTCAATCACAAAGATTCTCATCATCAAGTACATTCATTCGTAACAACCAAATAATCATATGAAATCAAGGCCACAGAAATCATTACCAAACAGTGAGTCAAATGTTGTATGCCATCAACATATAGCTCTATTAGTTAAATCCACATTTCCTTTCCATTATTTACTACACAACATTTAGCACTTAGATACATTCAACAATCGGATTAGTTATCATTTCTTTTGTTTGGTATCACAACCTTTCATACTGAGATGTTCAAGCACATAACGAGTTTTGCACATGATAGAGTAAGCACAAGGAATCACCCTTTTCAACATCTCACATAGCATGGTGGCATGGAAAATCAACTAGGACAATCAGAGAATAGAATCTTACGTCTCAACACATTAGAACAGCCAATTCACATATGCATAAGCCAGGAACTCATACCGAATGCTCAGACACCATCATGGAGACTCTACAAAGATTAAAGTTATCCACACATACCTCGAATAAGAATTCCCTTTAATTTCTATCACAATTCACCGAACCGTCTAGCACCGTCAATCTAGTTCACAATGAGACACATTTATCTTAGAATTAGGAATCTTGAATTCATTTGGGCATTTTATCAAACACTATGACCCCTTAGATTTCTAATCCCCTTTTTAATGAAAATTACTCCAACTTACTCCCCCTTTCCTAGATTGTTACAAGTCATGTACATGCATGCAAGGTCTTAGCTTTTATCTCAAGAACCAACCATTGTGTGTTTTATTCTTAACTAAACTCTGAGAATTTGGGGAAGTAGGGTGAAGAATTACCTCCTATGGTGAAGAAGACAACGACTACTCGAAGAATTCCAGGCTTGAGCAGAGGCGGTGGATTGATTTGAGGAAGATGAGGACTTCTCTCTCAAGAACCCACTCTCACTTCTCTCTATTTTAGTCCGATAGAAGTTAAAAATGAAGGAGAGGTGTGTTTTATTAAACTAGGGGTCGGGTTTTAAAATCAGAAATTAGAAGCCCCGAAGTAGGAAATGCGGTCAGGAATGCAATCACAATCTTGCTATGCGGTCCGCATTTCTGTCGCATAAATGGCCCTCAACTGGGCCAAAAGGGAAAAAAGACTGCCCAGGTATGCGACCACTATGCGGTCCACATACCTATTATGCGATCGCATAGTGCGCACATAACTCCCTTCGCAAGAATCAAGGTGCAAGAATGCGACAAATATGCGGCCCGCATTCTCAAAATGCGATCGCATCTTGGGCCGCATAGCTGTCCTCAAACTGGACAACAGGTTGTCCAGGTATGCGACCACTATGCGATCCGCATACCTGATCTACTGTCGTATAGTGGACCGCAAATCCGTGAAATTCTGGAAATTATATCTTTTAAGTCCTGGGGGTACTTTTACTTCCAAAAGGTCTGTTTTTAAGAATTTCTACAGTTATAACAACATGGGAACCTACCCGGGCATCATTTAAAAAAAACAAAACCAAAATTACGGGTCTTTACACAGGATCTCAACAACATTAGATTGAGGGATGCTAAACATGTTTATACATTAAGTTCAAGGAAAGGGTTCATGATTACATAGTAGCTAGGGGGGCATGAATATCTGCTGATAATGTACTGGTGTTAGGGGGTAAGGCAGAAGTGCAATGAAAAAGATAACAAAGCAGTAGACATGCTGAATTAAAGAGTAATCACATAGATAGACTAGTAAATAGGCATGCTAATTGTAGGGTAAACCATAAAACCATAGGTAGAGACATAGTAGAAACAAAAGGAATTGTAATACAAACTGAAGCATGTTGTTTTTGGAAACCTTAAACTTAAACTGAGAACATACCAGTTAGATGAGGAAATAAGTGCAAAGTAATGGAGCAGTATTGTGCAGAGAAGTAGAGCAACAATGTATAGAACAATATAGAACAATAGAGCAGTAGTGCAAATAGAAAAGTGGATTAGTAGAGCAAATAGAGCAGTAGAGTTACTCAGTCTTGGCTTTCAGCCGACTGAGTAGCAAGTAAACAGCAAGAAGAGCAAGAGAGTGTGTGTAGGAAAGAAAGTTCAGAATAATGAGTATGTTTGTGTGTGTGTTTTTTGTTCATTGTCTATGCTAAAGAAAGTGTAAAGTATTTATATCTTTTGAAAACGAGTAGAGAATAAGGTAAGGAGCACTGGCTTAACATAATAAAGGAAATAATATTCAATCAAAATCAATCACAGACCTGGGCTCCCTTTAATTAGGGAGTCCCGGTTCAAACGGACATAATTGGAGTTAAATAAGGGAAAGAATCAATTTAAACTGATTTTACCCTAATAAGAGTAGTAAAAGCATGTAGCCCGTAAAAAAAAGCCAAATACAGAATATTTCAAGCAAGGAATGTATAGATTGCACATAAATAAGGTAGAATTCAATTTAGTTATGAAAACCAGTCAAAGAATCACGGATGAGATTGAAAATCACAAGCAATCAGCGATAATTAAGGAAAGCATCTCACAAATAAGGAAGCAATTCAAAAATCAATACAGAATTATAAGAGATATACATAAAATCATAGATTCAAAGAAAATGTCACAGCTTTACGGAAAGATGCACAGAATCAATAGAGTATTAGGTAAACATTTGCTAAACAAATAGTCAGATTTAATAAACAACAAATAACATGAAAATCTGTGATGACCCAAAAGGTCATCCTATGTATATTTGATTATGACAGCGTTCCGAGGCCCCGAAAGCCTTCGTTAATCTCACCTCGATATGCGTGCGCAGCCCGTGCGCGTAGCCGTGAAGTCTTTTTGTGGAAACTTGATAAAGAGTTGAATTTATAATAATTAATTAATTAAAGTTGACTTTGGTCAACATTTTTGGTGAACGGGCCCGGACCCGTGATCTGGAGGTCCCGGAAGGTCCGTAGAAAAATATGGGACTTGGGCGTATGCTCAGAATCGAATTCCGAGGTCCCAAGTCCGAGAAATGAATTTTTAAAGAAAATTATTTTCTGAAAATAATAAAGACTTTTGAAAATGAATTTTGACGTGAAATATGTGTTACCGGGCCCGTATTGTGGTTCCGGAGCCTGGAACAGGTTCTATATGCGTTATTTGAGTTATCGGTGAAATTTGGTAAGGAACAAGCTTGATTTGACATGTTTCAGATCAGAAATGGGAAATTGAGAGTTAATGAAGTTTTGAGGCCACTTCCTCGCAAGTGCGGGACCGTAGGTGCGGCCCTAGGGTCGCAGGTGCGGAAACCCCTGTAGGCAGACTGTTTTTAAAGTGCCAAACTCGGGATTTCTTCATTCCTTTCATACCAAAAACCCTATTAGAAACTTGTGAGCTTGGGAGGAGCACAGCACGACCTGGCTACTGTTAAGGTAAGTTAATTCCTTCCTAATACTAGTTTCATGCATGCATAATTAATGAGATTACCTACTAAATCAGTGGAAAATCTAGAATTGGGTAGTGAATTTAGGGTTCTTGAGAAATTAGCGTATTGTCCGTTTAATGCTATGAATTCAAGTAGAAACTTCAGATTAATGATCCTTAGGCTATGGGTTAGTGATTCCTCCGAGAATTTTCGGGATTCGAGCATGCGGGACCGGGGTCGAATTTTAGTATTTTTGGAAGAATAGTAGAAAATGTATAATTAGGCTTCGGAATTGGTTTATTGAGTATTTATTGATGTTAATAAATCCATTATGTCTAGATATTATCGATTCGGAGTTGGATTCGAGAGGGAAGGTTGTGATTGAGGCTTAACTTGCATTTTTTGGAGCCGAGGTAAGTGTTTGGCCTAACCTTAGCTTGAGGGAATAGGTATAGAGTCTTATTTGCTATGTGTAATTCATGTCCAATGTATAGGTGGGGTGACGAGTTCCTACATGTTGTGGTCCAGCATGCCCGTAGGTCAAACGTGATGAATCCTACTGTGTTCTTAATATTCTTTGTACTATGAGTAATTGATGATTTAGAAGTGATACCTTGATGTTGTTCCATGACGTGGAGAGTTATTGTGTTATTTGTTTCAGTTAAGGCTTTTACTGTTGATATTGTATTTCTGATGCGAGGTTGGTTATAGCTGAGTCCCTTGTCGGGGCGATAGAATTTTACGGAGTATTTTCGTACGCTTGAGACTTCTCATTGTTGATTTTCACATTATATTGCTGACCGTTTATTATTTATCGCACGAGGGGACATGCCGTGCTGATTGTTTATTATTTGTCACACGAGGGGACATGCCGTGTTGACCGTTTATTATTTATCGCACGAGGGGACATGCCGTGTTGACCGTTTATTATTTATCGCACGAAGGGACATGCCGTGCTGATTGATTATTATTTATCACACGAGGGGACATGCCGCGTTGATCTCTATTGTTATCACACGAGGGGACATGCCAGCAAGTTTATGTAAAACTCCTAGTACTCTTAGAGGCTCCGTTGACACTGTGTGGGTTGTATATATCTATTTTGAGCAGTAGCTGTGTTCAGTCGAAATCGTGGTCAGTATTGGAAAAGTTGCATGTATTATATATGTTTTTGGATTATCAAATGTTGAAAGTTAAAAGAGGAAAATTAACTTATGTTGTAAATCGTACTTTGAATTTAAACTGGCTAATTCATATGGAACAATGTCTATTATAAGACACGGGGCAACGCGTTGGGTAGGAAGGGCAAACCGGGTCCGCTTGACCGGGATCATCCCGTTGGGCGCCGGTCTCGTACCTCGGTTTTGGGGCGTGACAGAATCAAAAAACAATGTGTGTTAGGGATCAAAAAAGTGAAAAATGATGTAAGCGATCTAAAATATCCATAATTGTACCAGGACAATGTCCTAGGGGTGAGAAGGCCTATCCGATCTGGCTGGGATCGGACTCCAAGCCGTACATATGGATGACTTGATGTTGTGATATGATTATGATATGATGATGATTATTGTACTCACTATTTCAGTTGAGATGACCTAGCCGATGGGGCAGAGATCGGACTCCGTGTGCTGTGCACGAGCCACAATGTTAGCCTAGCCGATTCGGGCAGAGATCGGACTCCGTGAGAACAAGCCACGGTGGTTATATGTGATGTCATTGAAATTCGGACCTCACCTAGGATGGCTTAGCCGATCGGGAAGAGACCAGACTCCGTGTGACAACGACACGGTGGATCAGTAATAATAATAACAAGACAAAACTTAAAAGTACATTAACCAAAAGATGGCAAAACGGGATGTGGGATGTGGTAATTCTTGTTGTGATTTTCCATGTTTCAGTGTACTGTTGTATGATGCCTCTGCTCATGTTTGACTGTTATTGTTTATCCTATTTGGAGTAGGTTCGTTCATACATACTAGTACTATTCAATGGTGCTAACGTCCCGTTTTCCAGGGGCGCTACAACTTTTATATGGATGTAGGTGGTTCCATAGCAGGTAGCTCCGATCGCCGATAGTGGTGCCTCCCTCCATCTTCTCAGCAGTCTTGGTGAGCCCCACTTCTTCTCGGGGCCGTGTGTAGTTCATGTTGGCTCGTTTTATTTATGTCGTCTTCTTTGGAGGTATAGCCGGGTTCTTGTCGCCGGCAAGTCTATGTATACTGCTTGTACTCTTAGAGGCTCCGTAGACACTGTGTGGGTTGTATATATATGTATTTTGGGTAGCTGTCGTATTCTTTCGTAATCATGATCCCGTATCGGGAATGTTGTATTTTAGAATGTATGTTTTGGGAAGGTTAAATGTTGAAAATGTTAAAAGAGGAAAAATGGACTTATGTTGTCAAATCATGCTTTGATTCTATTTTGTTGTTTCACTTATAAAATATACATTATGATCACGGGGTAATGCGTTGGGTAGGAAAGGAAATCCAGGTCCGCTTGGCCGGGTTAATCCGGTTAGGCGCCGGTCTCGTCCCTTAGTTTTGGGGCGTGACAAACATGGTATCAGAGCCTAAGGTTTTAAAAGTGTCCTAGGATGTCTCGGAGCCGTATCTAGTAGAACTCTTCTTATCGGTGTGTTGTCGACCACATCTATAATTAGGGGGTTGCATGGACATTTAGGAAAATACCATTTATTGTCATTCTGTATCGTGCGATGTGGCGAAAGGTGAGGTTGTTGTCTCTAACTCGTGCATTGTTCCAACTTTCAGTAAATGGAACCCAAGAAGAGAGCTCGACTCGGCCTAGAGGCCAATGCCACCCCAAGTGTGGCCATAAATTCTCCATCTTGTGGTGCGGGCGCGAATGATTCCCCGACCATAAACCATCATGACTCCTCCTCTCCAGGCAAGACTATTCCTATTCCCGCTCCAGCGGAGGGTGCTGAAATCCCTCCCGCTGATATTCATGACCCACCTCCAGCTCCAGCTTCTGGTCCCGGTATTTCTGATGGGGACCTTAGGGGAGCTATCCAAATGTTGACCCAGTTAGTGGCCTCCCAGGCCCAAAGATCAAATGCTGCCCCTACGTCCTCTAGCGAGCCAGTGGGTTCTTCAGGTTCCAGAGTCAACCAGTTTCTACGGTTAGCCCCTCCAGAGTTCACAGGCACCGACCCAGAGGCTGATCCTCAGAAGTTCATTGATAAGATGTACAAAACCCTCCGAGTTATGAGGGCTACTGAGATAGAGGGGGTTGAGTTGGCTTCCTATTGTCCGAAGGGAGACGCATATTCGTGGTTCGAGATGTGGGAGAGTTCCCATGGAGAGGGGAGCCCTCCGGTGATGTGGGATGAGTTTGTAGATGCCTTTATGGACTATTTCTTGCCCGCCGAGACTATTGCAGCCCGTGCTACAGAGTTTGAGATCCTCAAACAGGGCAACAGGAGTGTGTGGGAGTACCATATGGAGTTCGTGCACTTGTCCAAATATGCTATTCATAGGGTGTCGACAATGGAAGCTAGAGTTCGTCGGTTCGTGCAGGACCTTGGTCCCTTGGTTATTAATGAAGCTGCTACGGCTGCTCCGCATTCATATATGAATTATGGGAAGATTGTGGAATTTGCCCAGGCTACGGAGGCTCAGAAATTGAAGATAAGTATGGAGAGAGAAAGTAGTAGTAGAGCCGGGTTGGCGGGTAACCTTGGTGGTTCTTTTGGAGGAGGGAGACAAGTTCACGCGAGAGGTTCATCAGGACCATCCCAGTATCATGCTCAGTCATCAGCTAGTGCCCCGCCACCAGGGCGACACCATGATCATCAGCATGGAGGTCGTTTTGAGGCCAGTTCAGGCGGTAGGGGGTTCCATCAGCCAGGCCGTTCAGGTGGGAGGTTCCAGCAGTAGAGGGGCCCATGCCCCAAGTATTATCTGGATCGGCCAGTATGCTATGGTTGTAGGGTGAGGGGTCATATTCATAGAGACTGCCCTTAATTCGGCCAGGGTGCAGGATGGGGTGCCGCCCATCTATCTAGTTCTTTAGCTGCTACATCTTCAGCACGCCCACCAGCCCGAGGCCCTTCAGCACCAGCTGGGCGTGGTGCAGATAGGGGTGCTGCACGAGGTCGGGGAGGACCCAGTCGGTTCTATACTTTGAATGGTCGTCAGAGTGCGGAGGCTTTTTCAGATGTCGTCACAAGTATCCTGACTGTTCAATCTCATGATGTTTAAGCTCTTATTGATCTCGGGTCTTCCTTATCATATGTCACCCCTTTTGTTGCTTCGAGTTTTGGGATAGAACCCGAACAGCTCTATGAGTCGTTCTCTGTGTCGACTTCGGTTGGTGAATCTATTACGGCCGCGCGAGTCTATAGGAACTGTGTTGTCACGATGCGTGGTCGAGATACCACGCCTGATCTTGTTGAGTTAGGAATGGTAGATTTTGATGTGATTATGGGGATGGATTGGCTCTATTCGTGCTTTGCTAAACTCGATTGCTGAACCAAATTTATGAGGCTCGAGTTTCCTAATAAACCGGTTATCGAGTGGGAGGGGAATAATATTGTGCCAAGAGGTAGGCTTATTTCCTACCTTAAGGCCTCAAAGATGATCAGAAAAGGGTGCTTCTACCATTTGGTCCGGGTTGCGGACACCACTTTGGAGGTGCCTGCTCCCGAGTCCATGCCTGTCGTGAATGAGTTTCTTGAGGTTTTTCCGGGTGAGCTTCCTGGGATTCCACCAGATAGAGAGATCGATTTCGGGATTGATGTATTGCCAGATACACAGCCAAAATCTATTCCACCCTATCGTATGGCGCCAGCAGAATTGAGGGAATTAAAAGAGCAATTGAGGGATCTTCTAGAAAAGGGTTTCATTAGGCCAAGTATGTCTCCTTGGGGCGCACCGGTTCTGTTTGTCAGAAAGAAAGATGGATCGCTTCGATTGTGTATTGATTATCAGCAGCTCAACAAGGACACCATCAAACACAAGTACCCGTTTTCGCGGATAGATGATTTGTTCAACCAATTGCAAGGTGCTAGGTTATTCTCAAAGATTGATTTATGATCTAGGTATCACCAGTTAAATATTAGGGACCATGATATTCCTAAGACCGCCTTCAAGACTCGTTATGGGCACTTCGAATTCTTGGTAATGTATTTTGGGCTAACCAACGCTCCAACAACTTTTATGGATCTTATGAATCGGGTCTTCAAGCCATTTCTCGACTCTTTCGTGATCGTTTTCATCGACGATATCCTTGTTTATTCACGAAGTCAGGAATACCATGCTAATCACCTCAGGGCAGTTTTGCAGACCCTTCATCAGCACCAGTTGTATGCAAAGTTCTCAAAATGTGAGTTTTGGCTAGAATCAGTCACCTTTTTGGGTCATGTTGTTTCCAGGGAAGAGATTCAGGTTGATCCCCAAAAGGTCGCAGTTGTGAAGGATTGGCCTAGACCAACGAGCCCGACAATGATTCGCATTTTCTTGGGTTTAGCTGGGTATTATCGGAGGTTCGTGGAAGGATTCTCTACTCTCGCCTCCCCATTGACTAAATTGACGCAGAAAGTGGTTAAGTGATAGTGGTCTGATGCTTTTGAAAAGAGTTTTCATGAATTGAAATCAAGATTGACTTCGACGCCGGTATTGACCTTGCCAGAAGGTACATAGGGGTTTGTGATGTATTTTGATGCTTCGATGATTGGTTTGGGGTGTGTGTTGATGCAAGGTGGTAAGGTTATAGCATATGCTTCAAGACAGCTCAAGAATCACGAGAAACTTTATCCGACGCATGATTTGGAGCTCGCAACAGTTGTGTTTGCATTAAAAATCTGGCGACATTATCTTTATGGGGTCCATGTGGACATGTTCACAGACCACAAGAGTCTCCAGTATTTATTCAAACAGAAGGAATTGAACTTAAGGCAGCGGAGATGGTTGGAATTGCTCAAAGATTATGATATGAATATATTGTACCATCCAGGAAAGGCGAATGTAGTGGCCGACGCTCTTAGTCGAAAATCCATGGGTAGCTTGGCTCATTTTAAAGCAGGTCATAGGCCTTTGGCTCGGGAGGTTTATCAGTTGGCCAGTCTAGGGGTCTGTCTTTCGGCCTTAGATGAAGGGGATGTCGTGGTGCGTAATAGAGCAGAGTCTTCACTTGTATCGGAAGTCAAGGAAAAGCAAATCAGGGATCCAGCATTGGCGCAGTTGAGAGAGGCGATTCTGAATCACAAGACTATAACATTTTCACTCGGAAATGATGACGGTGTCTTGCAGTGTCAAGGGAGACTATGTGTTCCGGATGTGGATGATCTTCGGGAGAGGGTAATGGAAGAGACTCACAATTCTAGGTATTCCATACACCCAGGATCTACGGAAATGTATCACAACCTCAAGGAGATTTATTGGTGGAATTGTATGAAGAGGGGTGTGGCGGACTTTGTGGCTAGGTTTCCTCATTGTCAGCAAGTGAAGGCCAAGCATCATAGGCCCGGTGGGTTGGCACAACTTATGGAAATACCAACATGGAAGTGGGAGATGATCAATATGGACTTTGAGGTGGGGTTACCCCGCACTCCGCGTAAGTTCGACTCAATTTGGGTGATAGTGGATCGGCTCACAAAGTCTGTGCATTTCTTGCCAGTAAAGTCTACCGATACTGCAGAACAGTACGCACAATTGTATATCAAAGAAATAGTCAGGCTTCATGGCACTCCAGTATCTATTATTTCGAATCGAGGGGCAAAGTTCACTGCTATCTTCTGGAAGAAATTTCAGCAAGGTTTGGGTACGCATGTAAATCTCAGCACAACACTCCACCCGCAGACTGATGGGAAAGCAGAGCGGACTATTCAGACGTTTGAAGATATTTTACGAGCTTGTGTACATGATTTTAAGGGTAGCTGGGATGATTACTTGCCGCTTATAGAGTTTGCTTACAACAACAGTTTCCATGCTAGTATTCAGATGGCCCCATTTGAGGCATTGTACGGAAGAAGGTGTAGGTCTCCAATTGGATGGTTCGAGGTTGGAGAGGAGGAATTGCTAGGACCGTATCATGTGCATCAACTATGGAGAAGGTTAGAGTCATTTTGGAGAGGTTGAAAACTGCTCAGAGTCATCAGAAATCTTAATCGGACATTCGTCATAGGGATTTGGAGTTTCAAGTTGATGAGTGGGTATTATTGAAGGTATCTCCCATGATGGGAGTCATGATGTTTGGAAGGAAGGGGAAGTTGAGCCAAAGGTATGTCAGACCGTATAGGATCGCCCAAAGGATAGGACAGGTGGCGTATAGGCTGGAGTTGCCCCCTGAAATGTCATTGGTGCACCCGGTGTTTTTATGTGTCCATGTTAAAAAAGGTGATTGGAGATCCCTCTGTCATCGTGCCGGTTGAGACCGTTGAAGTGAATGAAGAATTGTCAATACGAAGAGGTTTCGGTTGCTATTCTCGATAGGTAAGTTCGTAAGCTGAGAAACAAGGAGGTTGCTTTGGTTAAAGTGTTATGGCAGAGTCAACAAGCCGAGGAAGCCACATGGGAAGCGGAAAATGAAATGAAAGAGAAATACCCTCGTTTGTTTGAATAAGTCAGGTAGTTGTTTATGAAAGTGGTCATCTCTAAGTTTTGTCTCATATCTTGTGTAAAACCACCCCACTCCCCTAATCCCCCCTTTCTCTTAGGACTTCTCGACTTTGTGCTATATTTGTATGTATTGTGTTAGTTGAATTATGTGCAATTCGTTGAAATAACTTAATTATATTCCATTCGGTGTATTAACTGAACTATGTGGGACTTGTTGAATAGGGTTTCGGGGGCTCTCTGGCAGGTGGATAGGCCCATTTGAAAAGGAAACTCTGGCGAAACTTTTAGGAAATATCGGAGTTAGTTAAAATTGGGGGTTGGAATTTTGTGTTTTCTTACCCAAGTGACTCCCCTAATCCTCATTCGAGGACGAATTATTTTAAGTGGGGGAGGATGTAAAGACCCATAAATTTTCTTAACTAAAGGCGATGCCTGGATAGGTCCCCATGTTGTTATAACAGTAGTAATTCTTAAAACGCACCCTTTTGGAGTAAAAAGTACCCCATGACTTAAAAGATATAATTTTCCAGATTTGTGCAGGTTTGTGGTCCACTATGCGATCGCAGATCAGGTATACGGACTGCATAGTGGTCGCATACTTGGACAGTTTGCTGTCCATTTTGAGGACAACTATGCGGCCCAGAATTCGATCGCATTTTACGAATGTGGTCTGCATAGTTGTCGCATTCTTGCACCTTGATTTTTGAGGAGGGATTTTTGCGACGCACTATGTGATCGCATAACAGGTATGCGGACCGCATAATGGTCGCATACCTGGGCAGTCTACTTCTCTGTTTGGTCCAGTTGAAGGCCGCTTATGCGACAGGTATGCGGACCGCATAACAGGAATGCGATCGCATTCCTGACTGCATACCTGCTTCGGGGCTACTAATTTCTAATTTTAAAACCCGACCCCCAGTTTAATAAAACACCCCTCCCCTTCATTTTTAGCGACTGTCTGATTAAAATA
The DNA here is from genome assembly GCA_005239495.1 of Nicotiana undulata. Taxonomy (NCBI): domain Eukaryota; kingdom Viridiplantae; phylum Streptophyta; class Magnoliopsida; order Solanales; family Solanaceae; genus Nicotiana; species Nicotiana undulata. The sequence goes on along the minus strand of ML258248.1, from coordinate 27,386 downwards.
GAGAGAAGTGAGAGTAGTTTCTAGTGAGAGAAGTTCTCATCTTCCCCAAATTGGTCCTCCATCTCTACTCAGGCCTGGGATTAATCGAGTAGTCGTCATTTTCTTCACCATAAGAGGTAAGTCTTCACCCCATTTCCCCAAATTCTCATATTTTAGTTAGAATAGAACACGCATAGGTTGGTTCTTGAGGATGATAGTTAAGACCTTGCATGCATGTGAATAATCTACCATAATCTAGCAAAGGGAAGTAGGCTAGGGCAATCTTTCACTAAAAAGGGGCTAGTTAATATAAAGGATCACATGGTATTTGATAAAATGCCCAAATGAGTTCAAGATTCCTAACTCTAAGTTTGAATGTGTCACATTGTAAATTAGATTGAAGGCGTTAGAAGGTCCGGTGATTTGGGATAGAAATTAAAGGGGAATTCCAACTCGAGGTATGTATGGCTAACTCTAATTCTCATATGATAAACCCGTTGTGGTCATTTTCCGGGTATGACTCTCTTATTGACCTTCTATGGAAATTATGTAATCTATGTGCTTAATTGAGGAATTCTTGTTTCCATGTTGCTATATGCTACCCCCATGATGTCTTGCTAGTGGAATGTGTAAATGTTGATCATCATGTTCTTCCTTATTGTGTGTGTGCTCCTATTATATGATGGGTGTGAAAAATGTAAAGGGTGGATTGTTATGGAATATGATTAAAGATATGGTAATGATGGGAAGTGTGAAACATGAGGTTGAATTGTTATGAAACACAAAACAATGGATTGGGAAATTGTGAAAAATGAATTAATGGATTGGATGGTTATGGAATATGGATTAAAGGATGAATTGTTGTGAAATGTGAATAAAAGGATTCTAATGATATGAAAGATGAATCAAAGAAAAATGTGTGTTGGGGATCAAAAAGGTTAAAAATGATGTAAGCGATCTAAAATATCTATAATTGTACTAGGAGAATGTCCTAGGGGTGAGAAAGCCTATCCGATCTGGCTGGGATCGGACTCCATGCCGTACACATGGATGACTTGATGTTGTGATATGATTATGATATGATGATGATTATTGTCCTCACTGTTTCAGTTGAGATGGCCTAGTCTATCGGGCAGAGATCGGACTTCGTGTGTTGTGCACGAGCCACGGAGTTAGCCTAGCTGATTTGGGCAGAGGTCGACCTCCGTAAGAACAAGCCACAGTGGTTATATGTGATGTGATTGAAATTTTGACCTCACCTAGGATAGCTTAGCCTATCGGGCAGATACCGGACTCCGTGTGACAACGACACGGTGGATCAGTAATAATAATAACAAGACGAAACTTAAAAGTACATTAACCAAAAGATGGCAATACGGGATGTGGGATGTGGTAATTCTTGTTGTCATTTTCCATGTTTCAGTGTATTATTGTATGATGCCTCTGCTCATGTTTGACTGTTATTGTTTATCCTATCTGGAGTAGGTTCGTTCATACATACTAGTGTTGATACCCAATTTTTACTTAAATTATTTCCAAATTTACAAATGTACCTTCAAAATCACTCCTTAAAGTAATTGATATTTTCCCATAATTTTTCGTATTTTTATCAAATTATTTTCCTATTTATTTAATGTTTTATATTCTATAATTATGCATAAACGGTGCTATAAATAATTTCCAGACATTTTCTTATTCAATATATTATTCATAATCCTATTCAATTCATTTAGGATTAAATTATTTCCTAAATTAGCCAATGATTGGCATCATTTGGTTAATTATAGCAATTTTGCAATAATGGCACATATGTACGTTTATATCGTTTAAAAAATCTGTAATTGATCATTTATATATTTTTTACGCTAGTTAATCATCTCAATTTCATTTATTTGGTCTTAATTTTATTTTACACAGTTATTTATTTAATTAGTTAATTATTCTATTTAAATTGGGTATTTAACATTTGGCCTATTTCCTATTTAAAACTTAGCCAATTTTTAACCCCAGCCCCACTTGATTTATTAACACAATTCACCTAACCAAAACCCAATTCCTACCCGGCCCAATCCCTTGATCAATCTGAGCCGTTGATCAATTTGAATCAACATCCCAGATTATTAGTTACCATAATTAGTCCTATGACCTACCCCCCAGACCCGCATTCTTCACGACTCACTCTCTCTCTATCTCTCTATCTCTTTATCTCTCTCTGTGACGCTCTAGTTCTCTCTAGAAGTCTCACTGACTTCTCCTTCTCCGATGAGTTCCATCCACCCTCTCCGGTTGGTTTCTCACCGGAAACCTTGGGTCTTCATTATCTCATGGTCATCCACACCCCTTGTACCGGTCAAGTGATACTCTGGGGCTCTCAGGCGAATTTGGAGCGGTCCAACTCATCTCCCATGGTCCCATGCCACCTTTACGGCCTCCCTGGCCGTCTGAGTAAAGATCTACGACGTACTCCGGCTTAAGCCGGTGCCACCTCTAAGGTTTTTCTTTTTCTCTGGGTTCCACGAAACCCTAATGCTATGATTCTTCAACTTATTTTTAGAACTACTCTAGATCTACAGTATTACGAAGCTTTTCTACATTTCTTTTCTTTGAAAACCCCATCTTTTAACGATTCTTGCTATTTCAAAATTAGGGTTTCTTAACCCCTTTCAAAAATATTTTCTTACTTATGATTTTAGTGACTTATACTGTATGTGGAATGATTCTCTTATGTTTTACGACTCTCTAAGCTTATGCTAAAAGCCCTATTTCCTTTAGCCGGTTCGATTATGTGTGCTTGTTTTCATGTGAAGCCATTCATATATTCTCTGATTCTTGTCGCTAGGGACTCAGTCTTATTGCTCTGTGATTCCTTGCTTGGGGTTCCCTATTTTTGTGCTATTAATTATCAATTTGATACTGGTTAATGACTGTTTGCCTGATGACCACTATTCACTCTGTGTATCTCTTTGCTTAGCCGTGATATTTTCCTTGAACCTGTGATTTCGTATATTCTGTACTGATTTTCAAAATATTACCTTACTTATGTGATACTTTCCTTGATTATACTGGGTTCCCTGTAATTGTGATTGCATTCGAGATTTCCTCGACTGATTTTCATAATCAATACCATACTTTGCTTTATGAATGTACTATTAGTTTGACTTCCCTTAATTATGTACTATGTATTTGGATCTTATTATATGCTACATGATTTCATTGCCCTAATATAATAAAATCAGTCTTATAATCAATCCCTTTTCTTTATTTAGCCATGATTGCACCATTTGAACTTGGCTCCCTAATTAAGGGAGTCGAGTGTCTTAATTGACACTAATTGGTTATTATTTCCATAATTATGCACTCTTCTCTATTTTACTCACTCGTTTTCAACACCATATATACTCTGTCTTCTCTCTTTGCATAACACACACGGATACATTGAGAACACTAATACATTAGTACACTGCAAAATCACCAAGGCATACTCAAAACTCAGAACATTGACACTGTTCTGAGTCTTCTTTGTTCTCATATACATCCTCTCGCGACTACTCAGTCAAGACTGAGTAATCCTTCTTGCTCTCTTGCTTCTGTACACTACTGTCTTGCTGCTCTCTCTCTTGTTCTGCATACTGCTGTTTGCTGCACCATCTCCTTGCATTTTGTTGTTCTATACCCTTGACTAGTATGTCCCTAATTTAAGTTTACAGTACCTCAACACAATATGTTTCAGTTCCTGCTAATATACTTGGTGTTCCTTTTGTGCTTTATTTTATGGTTCTATTGTCTACCGTGTAATTAGCATGACTCTATGATGCTCCTCTCCCTTTTAGTCTAATAGGTATTCTGCTTTCCCTTTTGTGATCCAATGTGACCCTGTTTGACTCTTATGTATCTAACATGCCTGTTTACCTATGTGGTTGTGTTTCTCCTATCTCAACATGACCATTGTTTCTTTTATGTATCATCCTCTACTTAACTTCTAATATTGCAGACTTGTGCCCCTTTTACTTGATATCTGAATACAGTATAATTCTGACTCCATACCTAATATATAACTCTGCTAATATGTGATGCTTTTTGACAACTATGTGATAATTATTTGAGCCTGTAACTCTATTCTACTGCTAGCTTAATTGTCCCTAATTACCTATCCTTGTTTATGTTTGTTCCTCCTTGAATTTTCTAGCTGTAGAATTGTGTTTGCTTGGCTTTTTTTGTAAACTATTTTTTATATATATAAAACTCTTAAATTGTCCTCTGAAGTTATATTTCTAAACTGTTATTTCAAACTCAACTCTTTTAAACTACAAACACATCTCACTACTCTTAGACTTTAGGTTCAACCCCCTTCGTGTGAGCATTGCCTTGGGGACCCTGAGCACCCATTGAACTCTAACACACAAGGCTGGGATTTGACACCGCACTTACTCATTCCTGGCTAGGGAACTTGGGTGTGAGCACTGCTTGGGATCCCGTGAGATCCTTAGGAACTCTGACACACCTGGGTTACAAGAGGTCTTGGCATTTGGCATATGGATCTGGTACTTGGGCCTACTGTTAGGCTCACTATAGTGTAACTTCTTAATTTTCTTATTCATTTGTGTAATTTGTGCAACAATGGTCTGTAATAATTAAGTGTAAAAACAACTCTGGGGCTGGATATTGAAAATGGGTGGGACTATGCATGTTTAGAATAGTGCGGGTAGAGACCATGACTATAGGATTTTACTTACCTGTGTGCGCAATAGATATCATGCTTAGGACATGCATACCATGCACTAGAAATCATGTTTAGGTTATTTATTTCAGCATATTTATTATATTCATATCATTTCATAAGCCTCGTTCACAGTTAATAACTATAACAAAGTAATAAACTGCTATGACGTTACTGCTACTGCATTTTCATAAGTACCACATTTAGAAATCATGTTTTAGGTATTCATGTGTGCATTATATACCATGTTCTATAGGATTTTACCTTCAACATGTTTGTTATTATGTAAACACCTAGTCAGTATGTATCAAATCTGGTAACCTCGTTAAAACTGTGAAAAAATGGCTAAAAACGTTTCTGCAAATTCGACATTAGCTTCAATGTATTCCATGTCTTTAAAATCAGGGTCAAGGACTTTCATTTCACTAGTTTTGACTCTCATAAGATAAATAATCAGTATCACAAACGCCTAGGCAAACCTTAGGCCCAATGACATGAAAATCAATCATTTTATGTCTTGATTGTATTAAAAGCAATTTGTAGAACTAATCAGTCTCTTCTGAAATCCTTAGAACTTCGTTGTTTGTCATTGTTTTCACTCCTGCTTTGCCTAACAACCGATGGATTTTCCAAACAATTATCCCTTCTAAAAAAATCATTTTGTTTGAATCCTTGCTTTATTTTAAATTTACTAGTTTCTGAAATAGTTTACTCATTCTCCTTTTATTAAAGTTTTCTTAAACTACGGACTTCTACTCTGCTTTGAACTGCTGAATCTTTTATTAAAGTCATTTCCCCTTTTGGATAACTCTGTTATTTTAAAATCATGCTTTACTGATTTTTCTAAAAAACTTCCCATTTACTTTACTAAGAACTTCATTAAACTGATGTGCACTTTTCAAATCCTGCTCCTGTCTTTAAATTACTGGAATTTTAAATCAATCATTCTCTTCTTAATACTACTCTGTTTTAATTGAATTCCCTACCTTAATTACTGGTTTTTTCAAAGAATCAGCCCTCTGCCAAAACTGCTGAAACTTACTGTTTTCACTCAAATCTTCTATTTTAAGTTTTGATTTTGAGACCTTTGTTGTGTTCGAGACGTGCTATTTATGTGTTTACTTGTGGAGGGAAATGTGAGCCCCTTATCTGCCTTTTTGTGCTTCCCTATATCTGCAGTCCTAAATATTTTTGTACGTCGCTAAGAGTTTATCCTTTAAACCTAGGGGTTCATCCTAGTACTCCCCTTATAGGATTAGCAGTCCTAAACACCCTCCGGGACTTATAGAACGGGACGGGTAATAGCATGAAATAAGCTTCGTGACCACTACACACGTTTTAAATACCTTAGCGGGGTGGGGAAGGGTAGAATATGGATATGATGGCCGGTGCGCTAATATCACGTGTAGCCCCTCTTCGAGGCGTGACATACCGGGTATTGCATTGATGTGATCCATATTACTTTAGAACCTAGGACATTTTCATTCAAATGATTTTACTTTGCTATTCTTTAAATTTCTTTTAATAATTTCAGTATTTACTTGAAATCCCCTCTTACGTGAGCCTTGCTTGTCATTTGTTTACTGTCCAAATTCACAAAACTACTTGGCTGGGACCTACAATTGTGGATCTTGAGGGGTGCCTAACACCTTCCCTTGGGATAACTTCAAGCCCTTACCCAATCTCTGGTAATGCAAACTAGTTTATGAGTTAATTATTCTAGGTGCCCTAACGCACCATAAAATCGTTAGGTGGCGACTCTTCCTTAAACCTTTTCCTTTAAGGAGTTTTCCAGAATGTCATGAAACCCGATCTCCGCGTACTTAACCCGTGCGAGGAAAAAGGAGGGCGCGACAACTAGTACTATTCAATGGTGATAACGTCTTTTTTGCCGGGGGCGCTACATCCTTTATATGGATGTAGGTGGTTCCATAGCAGGTAGCTCCGATCGCCGATAGTGGTGCCTTCCCTCCATCTCATCAGCAGTCTTGGTGAGCCCCACTTCTTCTCGGGGTCGTGTGTAGTTCATGTTGGCTCATTTTGTTTATGTCATCTTCTTTTGAGGTATAGCCGGGGCCTTGTTGCTGACAAGTCTATGTATACTACTTGTACTCTTAGAGGCTCCGTAGACACTGTGTGGGTTGTATATATATGTATTTTGGGTAGTTGTCGTACTCGTTCATAATCAGGATCCCGTATCGGGAATGTTGTATTTTAGAATGTATGTTTTGGGAAGGTTAAATGTTGAAAATTTTAAAAGAGGAAAAATGGACTTATGTTGTAAAAGCATGCTTTGATTCTATTTTTATGTTTCACTTATAAAATATACATTATGGTCACGGGGTAATTCGTTGGGTAGGAAAGGCAATCCAGGTCTGCTTGGCTGGGTTCATCCGGTTAGGCGTCGGTCTCGTCCCTCGGTTTTGGGGCGTGACACAGAACCTAGACTTCTAAGAGTATAGTGAGAGTGCTTGACATAGTTTTGAAGAAAGTTGAGTTGAAAACAGTTTCTGAAGACATCTTGTTTGAAATAAGTGTTGAAAAAAAAAACAACAGCAGATGTTATTTAAAAGAGAAACTGTTTGAAAGGGAAAGGGAACAGGACAATCAGATTAACAACTCAGAACCAGACATAGATCAAGAATAGAATCTTTTCAACAAACACAAACATGGAAGAATGGAGTTGGGGAAAAATAAGACACATATAGGAATAGGTACACATAGGCAGATTTGCACACAAGTTACAGTCAGAGAAATCCTAACAGGCTTACCCAAAAACTTAACAATCACAGAAGTCATTTTGTCACAAAGATGTTCACGTCAGGAACTTAACAGAATCATATGGGGGGTACTAAAGGGGTAACACTGCTGAGTATAAGGGAAAGGGTACAGTTTGAGAATCATACTAGCAAAGTAATAAAGTACACATTCTAGTTACAGGGCAAACAACAGAACCACAAATAAAACATAGTAGAAATAAGATGAATTGCAGTACTAAAGAGAAGCATGTTGTTTTGAGGCTTTAAGCTAAACTGAAAACATACCAGTTAAAGGAGAAATAACACAAACTGTAGAGCAATAGAGTATAATATTCAGTCTTGGCTTGCAGCCGACTGAAAGTAGCAAATAACCAGAAAGAAGAGCAAGAAGAGTATGTATGTGAGTGAGAGAGGTTTTTTAGAAAAGTCCTTGTTCGTGTTATGCTAATGAAAGAATATAGTATATATAGTTTTGAAAGCAGGTAGAGAATATGGTAACAAATAATAGTTCACTCCAATTATAGAAGTAAATTACAATTAGAATCCAATCAATGAATGTACTCCCTTTAATTAGGGAGTCAGAGTTCAAACGGATACATCAGTGATAAATAAGGAAAGAAAACCAATTGAAGAGCTAATTTTACCCTATAATGAGTAGTAAAAGTATATGTCATGCAAATAGGACTAAATACAGAAGACCAAGTAAGGAAAATGTATAAAAACAAATTGACAGCAGGTTTATTCACATAAAATAAGGCAGGACAAGTTTAATTAGGGAAGTCAGTAAGAGAGTCCTCGAATGAGGTTCTAGTCATAGGGAATCATTACTAATTAGGAAAAATATCACACAAGTAAGGCAACACTCGAAATCAGTAAAGCAGTATTCAAAGGAAACTATCCCAATTTTAAGGGAAATATTCGAAAAATCAGTAAGAGTATGGTGTAAAAATCAATAAAGGAAAATGATACTGGAATAACACATATCAAACGAAATCAGAAACCCTAATCATAAAATTTGGATTTCACATCAGAATATAGCAGATAGTTGAAAGAATCAGTATGCAAATCATGGTTTAGGCATAATCAGAATCCTAACAGCAATTAGAGCAAGAAATCACAAGAGCACCGAGACTATACACGAAATCAGTAGCCATGCTTAGAACATGTAACAGATTGAACCTAGAAAAATTAGGGCTTTTTAACAAAAATGGATCGAACAAAAGGAAAAGCTCATATGATGTTTAAACATGATAAAATCGTAAGATAATGCTGAGAAATTAGAAAGAAACTGTTTCGTAAAAGGTTTTGAAACCCTAGTTTAGAAAAAGTGAAGAATCATTTAGAAACAGGAAGACTTTTTTGAAGAAAACATGTAAAAACCTCATGATATACACATCTGTATTACAGATCTAGAGAGATCAGAGGCTTTTGAGTAGGGTGTTGGTGTGCTAATGGAGCATATGTCGTTCGGCTCGCTTGGGCGGTGCATATGAGATTAGAGTAGGGTTGATGACTCTCGAGAAAGTTCTAAAGGTTTCAAGATTCACATATGGTATTTGAGAAATTTCTTGATTTGTAAATGGCTAAGATTTGAGATTTGAAATGGATAGTATCGGGACTCACAATTTCTCTATATCATTAGGGATTCTACATTTTAGTATCAGAGAGGTTAATGAAATCACTTTAGATTCACATAAGTCTCTTCGGAGTGATTATCTTTGTAGCTATGCTTTTGGGGTGCTTAAGAGGGAATACTATGGCTTAGAGTCTTTAGGACAACGTGGTTTCATGCTAGGATCTCTTGTGGAGAGCATTGCATGAAGGATTGTAGCGTACTAGCAAGAGGAAGTGTTAACTTTTGGGTAATTCGGAAGGAACTCGGAAAAATAAGACAGCTTGATAGTAGGTTGGATCAACACGGTAATGGATATGATCGATACTTTTGGTTCATATGATGTGGTGAGTCATTGCCTGTGTTATGTGACAATACTCTTGGGTTGGCGACCTGTTTGACTTTAAGTTAGAGGGATTCAACTTTGATAGATTGGTTAAGTGCATATGGGTATTGAAGAGTTCTCGCCATCGACGTTGGCGTGAGATGGATATTTTCTATAGGTATGTGGAGTATGTTGCGTGTGGTGATTTTTTTCGCGGATGGGGTCTTGTGGTAGGTTTGTGGATGATGGAGTATGTATCATGATGGTTCTTGAGAGTCGTTAATGTGGTTCTCGTACTTTTCATATAATGGCATCATAGATGCGGTGCGACGTGTGAGATTGAGGTTTGCATGTATAACATTGCAATTAAGTTTTCAAGGGAAGGTCATGAATTCATGGACGACCTCAAACGTTTAGATGAATGCTAGTACTACTTGGTGTTATCTAAGAATGATGCGCATTTCAGAAGGCACATTGTATTTTGACTTATGGATGCTTCATAGGTATTGCGATAATCACATGGTTGGTCAACTGCTAATGTTCAGAATTTTCTATGTGGCATAAAATAATTATTGAATTATTTCTCGTGAGGTGATTATGCATGAGAGATGTGTCAATTATTTAGTTGGTCGTATCAGGATTGGATATTGAGATTTTGGTATTCTTGTGATTTGGAGACTGGGGGTCTTAAAGGTAGACTATTCCGTGATTGTGCACTATGAAGATATGACCAGAGTTAGACAGCTGATGGTATGTGTTGTGGATAGGTTTAAGTGGATATTTGGGAAGGCTATCTACTCATTTCGGGAGGTTGGAATCAATTTGGAGGCCACTGGTAGGTCTAATGAGAATGCGTATTTTACATAGGGGAAAATTTATTTACTTAGTACAGTTATTGTTGAGGGGAGTGGCATCGGCTAGAGTTTATCTTATTCACACTTTGATATGTTCTATGTGTTAATCTCCTATTCTATAATGGGTTGTGAGACTGTTGATTATTTATGTACATGAAGCGGTTCTGTTTGGGTCTTGTGGTGGAATTTGAGCAAGATGGCTCTGGAGGTGTTGAATGGTTGGCATTTTTGTTATGGTCTTCAAATTTGTAGTATATTTTGCTATCCATTTATACATGGTTATGGTCATTCACTTCGTGTCTTTGTTATGGATTTGTGTTTGGTGGTTGATTTTGAGCAATAAGGCATGACATAATTCATGTGGACCGGTGTTTACATGGGGTCATGCCTCGCAATGGCGTTATGCTGGGATGCGATCCTTTGTGTTGATTTCGTGTGTTTTGGTTCTCCTTTATGTGATAGGTTTATAGAATTGCACTTGTGGTGGTATCTATTGAACTTGCAGAACGGTTCTCTTATTTTATTCTCTTTCCATTTTTGGGTGCATTAGAGTTGTTGCTTGTTTGGTACACTGATTGCATGGTATGTGACTCTTGTTGATATTGGTGTGAAATATCGGCCGAGCATCTTGTACTGGATGAGATGAGGTTAATGAGCCTGGAATGAGCAATATCGGATTTGGTTAGTGTATGTTTGGAAGAATAATGTCTCTAGCCAGCTTAGAATTTGGGCTATCGTTCTTGTTTGGTGAAAGAGCTCCACCGCATGTTGATTTGATGGGTGGTTATGAGTCTTTGCATGTTTCTTTCATCATTCGCAGTGTATGAAGGTTAAGAACAATGTTTTAATTGATACGAAATTTGATACCAATACCGAATTTGTCATGGTCAACCGTGATTTGCTATGAGTATCTTAGTTATATGGTATATCATGTGATTACCTTTTGGGTTGTGGTTATGGATTTATTCGCTTTGTTCAAACTTATTTAATGTATAGGTGTGAGAATCATGTCTTGCTATGGATTCTGGAGATCGGGGGATTTGATTCTATGGTTTATGGACTAAGTTGAAGTATAATCTTCAGTTAGTTTGTGTTTTCAGGATTATATGAATTAGGGTGGCATGGGATCACTCACGGGTATCTGTACAGGAAGATTATACAGTTATTTGATGGCTTTAGAACGACTCTTGGCACATTCAAGGACGGACATATGTTGAAGTGTGGGAGAATGTAAAGACCCGACCGGTCATTTTGAGAATTTGCATTCGATTATGTGGTTTGAGTTCATGAGTACCTTCATAAGGTATATTAAGGCTGGCGTGTATCGTTGGTTTTTGGTCTTTGAGTGATTACAGATTAATTTCGAAGAAGGGCTCCTAACTAGGAAGCTTTAAGTTGGATGAGTTGACTAAATTTTACTTTTGTGTATTTGACCTCAAACCAGAGTTTTGATGGTTCCATTAGGTCCAGATGGTGATTTTTAACTTGAGCATATGCTCGGATTTGTATTTGGATATTTTTAGAAGGTTTCAGTACTATTTGGCAAAAGTTAGCAATTTGAAGGTTTGAAAAGTTCGTAGGTTTGACTGGGAATTGACTTCGATTTTATCGGGTTCAGATGGTTGTTTTGAAAGTAGGAATATGTCCGTTTTGTCGTTTGGGGACTCGTGTGAAAAGTTTGGTCGGATTCCAGACTAGTTAGGGTTGAAACAGACTTTTGGTTTGAAGCTTGATGTTTAAGAACTTATGAGATTGATCTTGATCGACTATTTGTGGTTTTGATGTTGTTGTTTGTGATTTTAGACCTCGAGCAGGTCTGTGTTATGTTTTGGGACTTGTTGGTATGTTAGGACGGGGTTTCGAGGGGCTCGAGTGAGTTTTGGGGTAGTTTCGGACCATTTCTAGACCCTTTTCAACTGCTGGTTTATGGATACAGATGTGTACATCGCGATCGTGAAGCATTCGTGGCGGTCGTGAATAGTAAATTGGGAAAAATGAACCTGTGAACCGCGTTCGCAGATGTAATGAACCGACCGGTCATTTTACGTTATCAGACCCCCTTCTCCTAAATAAGACTTCCCATAGCGGCTTCCTATGGTTTGTGACTTACGGGGGCTTGTGGTTTAGCAATTTGGAAGTGCTTTGAGCAGTATAGGAACACTTGGTTCCTTTAGGTTGGCCTATTTGGCAAAGTTTGACTTCAGTCAACATTTTGAACAAACGACCTCGAAATCGAGTTCCGACAGTGTCAGTAGCTCCGTATGATGATTTCAGACTTGGGCGTATGTTCGGAATGGGTTTTCGATAACCCGGGAGCGTTTCGGCGCCCGATATAGAAAGAAGGATTTCCTTAAATTTGAAATTTGGTTTGGAACATGATTTTATGATATCGAGGTTCGAATGAAATTCTGAGACCAAGAATAGTTTCGCTATGTCAATTATGACTTGTCCGCAAAAATTGAAGTCATTCAAAGTAGTATAGGCTGTTTTGGCGCATTGATATGAATTCTAGAACTTCAAGTTCAAATTCTTGATTCAATTTGGTTATGGGATCGAATTCCGAGTTTTGTTGTTGTTTTTCACGTTTCGGAAGTTCGAGCGAGTCCATATCGTGAATGCATACTTGCAAAAGCTTTTGGACGGGGTCCCAAGGGGCTCGGGTGAGTTTTAGACCCTTGGGAGCTAATTTCAAAAAAAACAGATTTTGTTGTCTGGTTTCCTTCTACGCGATCGCGGGAGGTAGGCCGCGTTCGCGGAGAAGGGATTGGGCTGGGCTGCTGAATGCTCTTCGCGTTCGTAGGAATCTTTCTGCGATCGCGGAAGGTCAGGTCCCTGACCTTCCCGATCGCATCCCTGTCTCCGCGTTCGCGATGGTCTGGATCCCTGGCCTTCGCGATCGCAGCCTCGCCTCCGTGTTCGCATTGAGGTGGGACGGGACCAGGCCTGTTTGCTCTTCGCTATCACAGGACCTCCTCCGCGTTCGCAGAGGTCTTGCCAGTTGGCCTTCATGATCGCGGGCCCCTTTCCGCGTTCGCATAGAAGGGCCTCAGGGCCTAGGCCATTTGGCCTTCGCGATCGCGGGCCCTTGGTCGCTATCGCGGTGAAGGGAAATCAGGGAAGTTAAGTTATATTCGGGATTTAAGTCTCATTCCCCAGTATCATCTTCTTCCTTGAGATAATTGAGAGCTTTCGAGGGATTTGCAAATTTTTCCGTTTAAGGCCATGGATTTAAGTAGAAATCACGTATTAATGATGCTTAGGCTATAAGAGAGTGATTCCCTTGAGATTTTTCGGAATTCGAGCGTGCGGGCCCGGGGTTGAAATGTAGAAATTCTTCAAGAATGATGATTTTATTGAATAAATAGGCTAATTTCCCCACATTTAGCATGCATTGATATAATTGTACACCTTTTGGCTAGTTGCGAGTCCTCGGGTGTAGAGTTCAGAGTTCCGGCGCATTCGTGGTCCGAGAGGCAGATTCGACACGAGGTGAGTCTCCTTTCTAACCTTGTAAGAGGGAATTGTTCCAATAGGTGATTATGCTACGTGCACTTGTTTTTTGGGACTACGTACGCACCAAGTGACGAGAGTCCATACGTAGCGGCTACCATTGTTATGTCCGGGTAGTTAGGCCCACAACATGCCTTATATGCTTCCTTGTATTGCCATATGTACTATGAGATCAAGTTATGTATAGTATTGTTTCTCTGAAGCTTTGTGGAAATTTTTTATTTGAAAGGAATTGGTTATGGAAAGTAAGTTTTATAAGTTATTGTGTGTGCATGTGACCGCTTCGAAATTTACATTCCGCGAGCGATGTGTGATTTTCCCCACTCTCATGGAAGCGGGTCGTACGCCACGGCGGATTGAAAGGTGAACTTTTTGGATGGGCCGATCGATCCTCGGCAGTGCACAAAGATGATATAATTTAGAATGCACTTTTGGTACGGGCCGTTCGATCCTCGACAGTGCATGGATGAGAATGTCTGTTTGCGCATGACTATTTGACACTATTTCATGAATATTGAGATATTTGGGGGAAAGAAAGTGGCCATTGTTATTTGTCCTAGTATTTACTTGGATTCTTGTGCCTTATACGTAATTGTTGTTTACTGTCTTACATGCCTACTTCTTTTCGTTATATCGTGCCGCATACTATATTGTTGGACCTTAGTGAGTGTCAAGTCGACCTCTCGTTACTACTTCTTCGAGATTAGACGGGATACTCACTGGTTACATATTTATTTAATATGTACTCATGCTACACTTCTGTACTTAACTGTACAGGTACTGAGGTCGGTGCTTCTGGTTATTAAACCGGAGATAGATCCTGAGCTAGTGGATTTGACTTCACGGTGACCTGCTTCTCCTGGCGGTTTCCAGCACTACCATGGAGTTTTCCTTTTGTGTTTTCCCGTCTATTTCATTCAGACAGTGGGATTGTATATATTACCGTTTGGTTATTCTGTTAGCATGCCCGTGACACTCGTGACACTAGTTCCTGGCACACACACGTAGTGTTTATTTTGGGTTTTGGGTTGTATATTCATATATACGCTTATCTTTTGGCCCACGCATCGTTATAGCTTTATTACTTATCACCGGATTATCATTTTTGTATATCATGCTTAAAACTGTTTATAACTGGTAAACGTTGGAATATTTAATCAATTGGAAAGGGTAACACTTAGTGATTTTGTGTTGGCTTGCCTAACCCTGTAGTTGGGCGCCATCACGACCTGAGTTAGTATTTGGGTCGTGACAATATGGTATCAGAGCTCTAGGTTCACGTAAGTCTCACGAGTCACGGGCAGACCCAGTAGAGTCTTGCGGATCGGTACGGAGACGTCTGTACTTATCTTCAGGAGGCTATAGGGTGTTAAGAAACTTCTCTTCATTCATATCCTATCGTGCAATCAACGATGTACTCAAACTTGTTTTTCTATTCTCTCATAGATGGTGAGGACGCGTGCATCTGACGTTCCTGATCCGGGAGAGGCCGTTAGCCCTGCCACTCGAGGTCGTGGTAGAAACAGGGGTAGGGCACCTGCCCGAGGTAGGGGACGAGGGTGTCCTAGAGTTATACCAGTCGCACCGCCAGAGGACCCTATTCTGGAGGAGCAGGACGAGGTGCCTCCAGCGGTTCCTACTCCAGCAGACTTTATGACGGCGCCAGGCTTCCAGGAGGTCATGGGCCGTATGATGAGATTCATGGACACTATGTCCCATGCTGGTTTATTTCAAGCTGACCCTGCTATATCTCAGTCGGGAGGGGGAGTCCAGACCCCTACCGCTCAGGCCATAGGACAGGCAGCAGCAGCACGTCATACCCCGGGTACACCGCCCGTGGGTGGGGTTCAGCCTGTAGTAGCAGCCCCAGAGCCCAGGCCAGTTGCAGAGGGTGACCAGCAAAAGATGTTGGATAGATGGACCTGACTTCACCCTCCAGTCTTCGGGGGTGAGCGGGGTGAGGATGCCTAGAATTTCATCGATAGGTGTAGGGACAAGGTGCACAACATGAGGATCTTGGAGTTTCATAGGGTGAATTTCATCACATTTCAACTAGAGAGCAGAGCACGCAGGTGGTGGCAGTCTCATATTCTCAGAAGGGCCCCACAGATTCTCCTCCTGTCACCTGGGGTCAGTTCGCTCAGCTATTTCTAGACAGATACATTCCACCTGCTGAGAGGGAGGAGCTACGGGGTCAGTTTGAGCGACTAGAGCAGGGGCAGATGTCCGTGACCGATTATGAGGCTAGATTTTTTGACTTATCCCGCCATGCCCTTATGATATTGCCTACTGATGCCGAGAGGGTACGGAGGTTTGTGGCCGGGTTACATCCAGGTATTAGGGCCACCATGGCCCGAGAGGTGGATATGGGTACCCCTTATCAACTCGTAGTGGAGATTGCTCGTAGGATCAAGGGATATCGGTCGAGGAGCATGGAGCAGGGTCAGCAGGATAAGAGGGCTAGGTTCTCAGGGGATTTCAGGGATGTTCCGGCTTGGAGCAGAGGTCAGTTCGGGGGTGGTCAGCCCAGCATGCCTCCATATTCAGCACCTCCACTACCTCCTCGAGGTGGTTCAGTAAGGCCTCAGTTCAGTGCCATGCCAGAACGTTCTTACCGTCCTCCAGCTACTCAGGATTTACCCAGTGGTTACTACAGTTGCCAGAGATCCTCCGGTTCTTATTTCAGTGCTATGCTAGAGGGTCCACATCGCTTCCTGGCCATTCAGGGTTCCTCTTCGGGGGAGCAGGCTATGGTACCTAGAGGTTGCTATGAGTGTGGAGATCTAGGTCATATGTAGAGGCATTTCCCCAGGCTTCGGGGCAAGGCAGTGCAGCAGGGTTATCAGCCTATGGGTCCAGCACCAGCAGTCCGGCCACCTAGTGGTGGAGGACAGGTCGGCATGGGTCGTCGTATAGGGGGAGTCCGTTCAGGGGGAGATCAGTCAACTCCGGTTCACTCTGGGGGAGCTCAATATTCAGATGCTATAGCAAGATTTTATGCCATTCCGGCCAGATCAGATGCGGTGGCCTCAAACGCCGTGATCACATGTATTATCTCAGTATGTGGTAGAGAGGCTTCGGTACTATTTGATCCAGGATTTACGTATTCATATGTTTTAGTACTATTTTCTTATTTTCGATATGTTCCTCATGAGCCCTTCGATTCTCCTTTATATGTGTCCACTTCTGTGGGCGATTCTGTGGTGGTAGACTGGGTCTATCGGTCTTTTTTATCACATTATGCGGAATTGAGACCAGAGCTGACCTTTTATTGCTCAACATGGTTTATTTTGAGGTTATTTTGGGCATGGATTGGCTATATCCTTACCATGCTATGTTGGATTGCCACACCAAGACAGTTACCTTAGCCATGGCCGAGTCGCTGAGGTTGGAGTGGAGGGGTTCTTCGGTTAGTGCATTCAGCCGGGTTATTTCCTTCATGAAGGCTCGGCATATGGTCGAGAAGGGTGGTTTGGTTACCTTGCTTATGTGTGGGATACCACCGCCGAGTCCCCGACTATTAATTCGGTGCCAGTTGTTCGAGAGTTTGCAGATGTGTTTCCTTCAGACCTTCCAGGCATGCCTCGAGATCGAGATATTGATTTCTGTATTGATTTAGCTCCAGATACTCAGCCTATTTCCATTCCCCTGTATCGTATGGCTCCTAATGAGTTGAAAGAGTTGAAGGAGCATCTTGAGGAGTTGTTGGCTAAGGGGTTCATCAGGCCGAGTGTGTCGCTATGGGGTTCTCCAGTTCTATTTGTGAAGATGAAGGATGGGTCTATGCGGATGTGTATTGATTACCGCCAGTTGAATAAGGTTACTATTAAGAACAAGTATCCTCTGTCGCGCATTGATGATTTGTTTGACCAGTTGCAGGGTGCTCGTGTGTTTTCAAGATTGATTTGAGATCGGGTTACCATCAGTTGAGGATTCGGGCTTGAGATGTTCCGAAGACTTTATTTCGTACCAGATATGGCCATTATGAGTTTCTGGTGATGTCCTTTGGTTTGACTAATGCCCCAGCAGCATTCATGGACATGATGAATAGGGTATTAAGGGCGTATATTGATTCCTTCATCATCGTCTTCATTGATGACATCTTGATTTATTCGCAGAGCCTGGGTGAGCATGAGAAGCATTTGAGAGTTGTGCTCCAGACCTTGCGGGAACATAAGCTATACGCTATGTTCTCTAAGTGTGAGTTCTGGTTAGATTCCGTGGTGTTCTTGGGGCATGTGGTATCCGGAAAAGGTATCAAGGTTGATCCTCAGAAGATTGAGGCAGTTCAGAGTTGGCCGCGTCCTACTTCAGCTTTAGAGATCAGGAGTTTCTTGGGCCTAGCAGGCTATTATCGCCGATTCGTGGAAGGGTTCTCTTTTGTTGCAGCTCCACTGACCAGATTGACTCAGAAGAATGCCCTGTTCCGATGGTCTAACGAGTGTGAGGCGAGCTTTTAGAAGCTGAAGGAAGCATTGACCTCAGTACCAGTTCTGACGTTGCCTTCCGGTTCTGGGATGTATACAGTGTATTGCGACGCTTCACGCGTCGGGTTGGGATGTGTGTTGATGCAGGACGGGAGAGTTATTGCTTATGCTTTGCGTCAGCTCAAGGTTCATGAGAAGAATTATCATGTGCACGACTTGGAGTTGGCGGCGATTGTTCATGCTTTGAAGATTTGGAGGCACTACTTGTATGGTGTGTCTTGTGAGGTTTACACCGACCACCGTAGTTTGCAACACTTATTCAACCAGAGGGATCTTCACTTGAGGTAGCACAGGTGGCTTGAGTTATTGAAGGATTATGATATTACTATTCTTTATCACCCGGGCAAGGCAAATGTGGTAGCGGATGCTTTGAGCAGGAGGGCAGAGAGTATGGGTAGTTTGGCCTACATTGCAGCAGAGGAGAGACCTCTAGACCTAGACATTCAGTTTTTGGCTAATCGCCTAGTTAGATTAGATCTTTCGGAGTCTCGTCGAGTTCTAGCCCATGTGGTTGCTCAGTCTTCGTTATTGGGAGAGATTAAGGCCCGACAGTTTGATGATACGTGCTTAGCAGAGCTTCGAGAGATGGTGGTCCAGGGCAGGGCCAAGGAGGTTACTTTGGGAGAGGATGGTGTTTTGAGGCTCCAGGGTCGTTTATGTGTTCCTAATATTGATGGTCTGAGGAAGAGGATTCTAGAGGAGGCCCACAGTTCTCGATATTTTGTTCATCCGGGGGCGACGAAGATGTATCGTGATTTGAAGCAGCATTACTAGTGGAGGCGGATGAAAAAAGACATTGTGCAGTATGTGGCTAGGTGTCTTAATTGCCAGCAGGTTAAGTACGAGCATCAGAGGCCGGGAGGCCTACTTCAGCAAAGGCCCATTCCTGAGTGGAAATGGGAGCGCATCACTATGGACTTCGTGGTTGGGTTGCCTCGTACTTTCCGGAAGGTTGACGCGGTTTGGGTCATTGTGGATAGATTGACCAAACCGGCGCATTTCATTCCTGTAGCCACTACTTACACTTCACAGAGGCTGGCCCAGATTTACCTTCGAAAGATAGTCCGGTGTCCATTATATCAAATCGAGGTCCACAGTTCACCTCGCACTTTTGTAGAGCATTGCACAGTGAGATGGGCACTCAGATAGATCTCAGCTCACCATTTCACCCTCAGACTGATGGCCAGTCGTAGCGTACGGTTCAGATATTGGAGGATATGCTCAGGGCATGTGTGCTTGATTTTGGGGGTCAGTGGGACCAGTTCTTGCCTTTGACGGAGTTTGCGTACAATAATAGTTATCAGTCCAGCATCGAGATGGCTCCATTTGAGGCTTTGTATGGTCGGCGGTGTCGTTCTCCTATCGGGTGGTTTGAGCCTGGTGAGGCTAAGTTAAATGGCACGGATCTGGTGAGAGATGCTCTGGAGAAGGTGAAGTTGATTCAGGAGAGACTCCGCACAGCACATTCCAGACAGAAGAGTTACGCGGATCAGAGGGCACATGACGTAGCATTTATGGAGGGAGAGAAAGTCCTGCTAAAGTTTTCGCCGATGAAGGGCATTATGAGATTCGGGAAAAGGGGCAAGCTGAGCCCAAAGTTTATAGGTCCTTCCGAGGTATTGAGGCGAGTCGGAGAGGTTGCTTATGAGCTAGCGTTACCTCCCAGTTTATCCGGAGTTCATCCGGTTTTTCATGTATCCATGCTGCGGATATATCATGCGGATTTCTCTCACGTGGTTGATTTCAACACTATGCAGTTAGATTAGAAGTTGGGCTTCGAGGAGGAGCCAGTTGCCATTATTGATAGACTGGACCGCCAGTTGAGGTCTAAGAGAGTTTCTGCCGTGAAGGTCCAGTGGAGGGGACAACCAGTCGATGAGGTGACTTGTGAGTCTGAGGAGGACACGCCCATAGCTATTCAGCACTTCAGGTACGATTCTAGTCCCGTTCGAGGACGAATGTTTGTTTAAGAGGGGGAGAATGTAACGACCTGACCGGTCATTTTACGTTATCGGACCCCGTTCCCCTAAATAAGACTTCCCATAGCGGCTTCTTATGGTTTGTGACTTGCGGGGGCTGATGGTTTAGGAATTTGGAAGTGCTTTGAGCAGTATAGGAACACTTGGTTCCTTAAGGTTGGCCTATTTGGCCAAGTTTGACTTCGGTCAACATTTTGAGCAAACGACCTCGAATTCGATTTCCAACAGTGTCAGTAGCTTCGTATGATGATTTTGTACTTGGGCGTATGTTCGGAATGGGTTTTTGATAAACCGGGAGCGTTTCAGCGCCCGATATAGAAATACGAATTTCCTTAAATTTGAAATTATGTTTGGAACGTGATTTTATGATATCGAGGTCCGAAGGAAATTCCGAGACCGGGAATAGTTCTGTTATGTCAATTATGACTTGTCCGCAAAAATTGAAGTCATTCCGAGTAGTATAGGCCGTTTCGGTGCATTGAAATGAATTCTAGAACTTCAAGTTCAAAGTCTTGATTCAATTTGGTTTTGGGATCGAGTTCCGAGTTTTGTTGTTGTTTTTCACGTTTTGGAAGTTCGAGCTAGTCCGTATCGTGAATGAAGACTTGCCAGTGCCTTTGGACAGGGTCCCGAGGGGCTCGGGTGAGTTTTGGACCCCCGGGAGCTAAGTTAAAAAAAAACCAGATTTTTGCTGTCTGGTTTCCTTCTTCGTGGTCGCGGGAGGTGGGTGACGTTCGCGGAGAAGGGATTGGGCTGGGCTGCTGAATGCTCTTCGCGTTCGCAGGAATCTTTCCGCGACCGCGGAAGGTCAGGTCCTTGACCTTCGCGATCGCATCCCTGTCTCCGCGTTTGCGATGGTCTGGATCCTTGGCCTTCGCGATCGCAGCCTCGCCTCCGCGTTGAGGTGGGACGGGACCAGGACTATTTGCTCTTCGTGATCGCAGGACCTCCTCCGCGTTCGCAGAGGTCTGGCCAGTTGGCCTTTGCGATCGCGGGCCCTTTTTCGCGTTAGCATAGAAGGGCCTCGGGGCCTGGGCTATTTGGCCTTCGCGATCGCGGGCCCCTGGTCGCGATCGCGGTGAAGGGAAATCTGGGCAGTTAAGTTATATTCGGGATTTAAGTCTCATTCCCCATTATCATCTTCTTCCTTGAGATAATTGAGAGCTTCCAAGAAGGCCCTTCCACCTAGTGCTTGGGGTAAGTAAATTTATTATTAGCACCGAGTTTAAACATCGATTTCTAGTTAAATCCCCTACTAATTTATCAAAATCATGAATTTGGATAGGAATTTTAGGGCTTTCGAGGGATTTGAAAATTTGTCCGTTTAAGGCCATGGATTTAAGTAGAAATCACGTAGTAATGATCTTTAGGCTATGAGAGAGTGATTCCCTCGAGAATTTTTGGAATTCGAGCGTGCGGACCTGGGGTTGAAATGTAGAAATTCTTCAAGAATGATGATTTTATTGAATAAATAGGCTAATTTCCCCACATTGAGCATGCATTGATATAATTGTACACCTTTTGGCTAGTTGCGAGTCCTCGGGTGTAGAGTTCGGAGTTTCGGGCACATTCGTGGTCCGAGAAGTAGATTCGACACGAGGTGAGTCTCCTTTCTAACCTTGTAAGAGGGAATTGTCCCCATAGGTGATTTATATGCTATGTGCACTTGTTTTTTTGGGGCTACGTACTCACCAAGTGACGAGAGACCATACGTAGCGGCTATCATTGTTATGTCCGGGTAGTTAGGCCCACAGTATACCTTACATGCTTCCTTGTAATGCCTTATATGCTTCCTTGTATTGCCATATGTACTATGAGTTCATGTTATGTATAGTATTGTCGCTCTGAAGCTTTATGGAAATTGTTGATTTGAAAGGAATTGGTTATGGAAAGTAAGTTTTATAAGTTATTGTGTGTGCATGTGACCGCTTCGCAATTTACATTCCGCGAGCGATGTGTGATTTCCCCGACTCTCATGGGAGCGGGTCGTATTCCACGGCGGATTGAAAGGTGCACTTTTGGGACGGGCCGATCGATCCTCGGCAGTGCATAGAGATGATATAATTGAGAATGCACTTTTGGTACGGGCAGTTCAATCCTTGGCAGTGCATGGACGAGAATTGTACTATGATATGATATGATCACACTGAGAGATGCACTTATGGGACGGGTTGTTCGATCCTCCGCAGTGCATGGACGAAAATGTCTGTGTGCGCATGACTATTTGGGACTGTTTCATGAATATTGAGATATTTGGCGGGAAGAAAGTGGCCATTGTTATTTGACCCAGTATTTACTTGGATTCCTGTGCCTTATACGTAACTGTTGCTCACTGTCTTACATGCCTACTGCTTTTGTTGTATCTTGTCGCATACTATACTGTTGGACCTTAGTGAGTGTCAAGTCGACCTCTCGTCACTACTTCTTCGAGATTAGACAGGATACTCACTGGGTATATATTTTTTTAATATGTACTCATGTTGCACTTCTGTACTTAACTGTACATGTACTGAGGTTGGTGTTTCTGGTTATTATACCAGAGATAGATCCTAAGCTAGTGGATTTGACTTCACGGTGAGCTGCTTCTCCTGGTAGTTTCCAGCAGTACCATGGAGTTTTCCTTTTGTGTTTTCCCGTCTATTTCATTCAGACAGTGGGATTGTTTATATTACCTTTTGGTTATTCTGTTAGCATGCCCGTGACACTCGTGACGCTCGTGACACTAGTTCCTGGCACACACACATAGTGTTTGTTTTGGGTTTTGGGCTGTATATTCATATATATGCTTATATTTTGGCCCACGCATCGTTATAACTTTATTACTTATCACCGGATTATAATTTTTGGATATCATGCTTAAAACTTTTTAAAACTGGTAAGCGTTGAAACACTTAATCAATTGGAAAGGGTAACACTTAGTGATTTTGTGTTGGCTTGTTCTAACCCCGCAGTTGGGCGCCATCACGACCTGAGTTAGGATTTGGGTCGTGACAGCAGAGTAAGCTTCACATTCGCAAAGAAGAAATTATATTGTCACTAAGCTGATTTTTTAAGCTTATATCTTGCAATCTATAAGGAATTTGGAGATGATTCAAAAAGTTGTAGCCCTTTGTCTCTAGGTTACAGTGATTAAACCCTTTTTTATTTGGATTTCTGTATAAAAACGTTATTTCTGATACACTACATGTTGTCTGGGAAGAGTTTGGGGAGGATTAATAAAATTTGTTCATCGTGATTGCCAAGGGAAATAATTGTGTTGTACATTTCGAGGTTGGTGACCGCAATCGCGAAGAAGGGCGACTCGAAGCGCATTAAAACATACAATTTTGGGATATTCCGTTCATTTTCTTCTCTTTTTGAGTTCTTGGAGCAAAAGTAAGGCGATTTTGGAGGAGATAAACACTCAAATCTAGATGGTAAGTAATTTTATCTTTGTTTTGATATATATTATATTTTTTCGTGGATTATTACACCTAAATCAAGGATTTAAAGAGGAGAAACTGGGGGTGTCTAAATTTCCCTAAAGCGAATAATTGAGTTTTGAACATTGATTCAGAGTCGGTTTGAGTGAAATTGGTATGGTTGGACTCATATTTGAATAGGTTGTCGGATTTTGTGAGTTTTGCCGGGTTTTGAGGTGTGGGCCTGGGTCGGCATTGAGCTTTTGCTTAAATATTTGACCTTTATCATTTGGGTTTGTTTACTTAGGCATTATTTGATGATTTTGAGCTGTTTTGGGCAGTTTCGAGCCGTTTGGAGGTTGATTTGCGCGATATGACGTTTCTAGAGTGTTGTTTGGCTTGCTCGGTGTTGGATTTTGCTTGTTCGAGGTAAGTAATATTCCTAAACCTGGAATTGTGGTTAATTATCCATGGGAATCATGTTATTTGTTATGTGTGGAGGTAATGCATGTGCTAGGTGACATGCGTGTGGGCGTGCACCGGGGAAATTATGATTCAAGTTGACTTTTAGACTAGTACCAAGCTTGTTCTGCTATCATATCCTGTTATATTCAGTGTTTTTCCCTACTTGTTTGATTATTTGAGATGTGATTCATGTTAAGAATCATGTTTAGGTTATGTGCTTATTCGATGAGTCTATTTTGTTGTTTGGAGTTATCTGATTTAACTGTAACTATACACTTAGTCATGGTTCTTCTTTTGCATATCATATCTCACTCTCTATTCATCATTCATTATTACATTGCATGTTATCATTGTTTTTCCATATGTGGAGTTGTTGGGCTGAGTGGTATGAGATGTGAGCTCATGACGGAGGTAAACCTTAGAGCCGTGTTGAGAGTGTTGTTGTGGAGGGGACTACACACCGCAGCAGACCGTACTGCCTTCTTTATTATTATTAAAATTATTATTATTATTATTATTATTATTATTATTATTATTATTATTATTATTATTATTATTATATTATTATTATTATTATTATTATTATTATTATTATTATTATTATTGTGGATCGAGTTGCACGCCTCAATAGGACTTACTGGCTTTATTATTATTAAAGATCGGATTGCACGCCACAACAGTCTATATTGGCTTTTGATTAGCTCCCGGGAAGGATCCGCCCCTCCAGAATCTGACACACCAACAGTAAGATCAGGCACAATGATATATACATGTGCTTTGGTGTGGGTTTCATGAGCCAGTCACCCGTATAGTGCTAAGTGATTGTGTGTGTGATGAAGTAGGCATTTGAGACAAACAACTTGAGTATGTTGAGGAAGAGAGTACCTGGGTATATCGCCGTGAAAACATTCATTTGACATGTATACTTGGCATGTAGGCATAGAGATGCATTTTGCTCATGCTAGACGGTAATATGACATTTATGATTTGACATGTAGGCATAAAGATATATATTCCTCGTGCCATATTGTATATGATAATTGTTGAGAGATGTACTTCCATCATGCTAATTGGTAAACGAAAATTCTTATCTAGTGTTGTGGATTTGGAATATAGTTCTTAAAAATAAACTCACGTTTAGTTGTTTTTCAGTGGTGAGGTTTGTAATTGGTTGTTTTACTTGAAAGACATGCCTACTTTTCCGTAGAATAAGCCGAGCATATATCTTTTGGGTTATATACCTTAATCGTTCTCATTATATTAGTACGAGTTGTTAATGGCTATTACGGTTAGACTTTGATCGTCTTCCGATATCGTCATTGCTTTCAACTCAAGGTTAGGTTTGTTACTTATTGAGTATATGGGGTCGGTTGCCTTTATACTACACTTCTGCACCTTGTGTGCAGATGTTGGAGCTGATGTATTTGAGTATGGTGGGACCTGGAATTGAAGAAGTACCTGCGTTCCGGTTATAGTTGCCACTTGTCCTTGGTAGCTTTAGATTTGAGAATTTATTTATGTATATTTCAAGCAGATAATGTGTTTATTTCATACCAGCTTTGTAAATTCTAAGTCTTAGAAGCTCATGCCTTGTACTACAATCCTTGGGAGATTGTGTTGAAATTTAGTTATTTTACTCATTTACTTTTATTATCCTCATTTGAGTTGTGTTGACTATTACTTGTCCTACCTAGTGGGTGGGGTAGGTACCATCACGACATGATAGATTTTGGGTCGCGACATCTTGTCGCGCCCCCTTTTTCCCCTCTTAAAGCGGAGAGATCGGGTTTATGACATTTTGGACAACTCCTTATTGAAGGAAAAAAAAGGGTTAAAAGGAAGAGTCGCCACCTAACGATTTTTATGGTGCGTTAGGGCACCTGGATTAGTTAACTCATAAGACTAGTTTGCATTACCATAGATTGGGTAAGGGTTTGAAGTTATCCCAAGGGGAAGGTATTAGGCACCCCTCAGGATCCACAACTGTGATTCCCGGCCAAATGGTTTTCGTGAATTCGGACAATTGCTTGCAAAAGAAGCAAATAACAAATAAGTCTCATATAAGAGAGGATTTCAAACAAGTATTGAAGTTCATTAGAAGGTTGAAAGAGATCACAAGTAAATATTTGAGAAAAGACGTTCCAGGTTTAAAGTAATATGGATCACATCAATGCAATACCCGATAGGCAGAGCTACACGTGGTATTAGCGCATCGGTCATCACATCCATATTCTACACTTTCCCACCCCGCGAAGGTATTTAAAACGCGTGTTGGTCACGAAGCTTATTGCATGCTATTACTCATCCCATACTATCAGTCCCGGAGGAAGTTAAGGACTACTATTCCTAGAGGGTGAGTTCTAGGCTGAACCCTTAGGTTTAAAGGACAAAATTCTAAACGACAAACAAAACAATTAAGACTGCAAATACAGGGAAGCACATAGAGGTAGATATGAAGCTCAGACATTCCTCCATAAGTTGTACACATAGTTAGCACGACTCAACCACATACGAGGTCTTAAATTTCAGGACCTAAGGCATGGTGTCTAAGCGTGAATGCAACAATGAGGCAGTGTTATCACATAGTTTCAGAGAAATGATTTTTACCATTTTCAAACTATTGATTTCTTATTTGTAATTAGCTAGACAGTACACGAAAGAGAATAGTTTTCCCAGTTTTAACAAGTGTTAACACCTAAGGTTTGCCTAGGCGTATTAAAATACTCCAATTATACTGCCTGGTTTCTGAAAAAAGATAATAGTTAGACAAGGTGAGCCCGTTTTGATTATTACAAGGCTAAGACTTAAACAAGTATGGATGCAAGTCCTGAAAACATGATATCTAAATGTAGGCATATTGTAGGATGATGCAAACCTATGCATGTTGTTCTAGATGCATGAACGTTTCCAATATTAGAATCTATTTTTTTAGCGAGATTCATTAGCATATTCTTTTGTACGAAAGCAAAACATACAGAGATGTAATTCCTAATTAAGTTATTGAAGCCTAATACAGGGTCTCTAAGTGTTCACAGTAGTATGTTTTTAACACATGATTTTGGCATAGATAACATGAGCATGTTGAGAATGAAATCCTAAGGTAACATGGTTTCTAATGCAAGATTCGATAGTTGATGTTATTATTTAACCTAAAACATGATTTCTAGATGAAGCAATTGAAAATGCAGAGGCAGTAACATTATAACAACCATTTCTAATATCGCTTAACTAGGAGCATGATTTCTAAGTGGGTATAAGTATAATGAGATGCTGAAAATGAATGGACCTAAGTATCATG